>DWPA01004030.1:0-13309 GCA_018251375.1 Calpodes ethlius | reverse complement strand
TAATAAACATTTGATTTAATAACAGTAAACTTCTCTAATTTGGTCTACATTATATCTGAAAAATCCTCTTTTGAATTGGCACAATACATAAACCTGGTTACAATTTAAATGCGATTAAAAAAAAAATTGAAGTATCACAAAACTCTTTGTCTAGTACTAATTTTATTACTTTCAAATACGCAGAAAGACTAAAATTAACCTTTTTATTTGATGAGTAATAACAAAATCAAGTATTTTAAATTATCGTATCAAACTGGACCCTTTGTTCTAGTTCTGATCTAAGACAAGTATTACAAGTTATAATTGCGTGGTAATTCCTACCAAGACTCTTTAGGTACTTTTAACGATTAGGTAAAGTTGCACTTGAGAATCATTATCGACGAATCTACTTCACTATCAATACGACGCCGTATCGAATTTGGTAATTGATATCAAAGTTCAAATAATAGAAACGAAAACTATCACGTATTACGATAACGGGATTAAAAAATACTTTCCAAGGATACATTTAAAGATTTCGATACACAAAAATATCAGAAATTATTCGGATTTATTGTTAATTATAAAAATTACTGGTAATATGACCTTCGTGAGTTTGAATACCTCGTTCGTTTATACAAGTGTAGGTTTGTCGTAACCAAATATAATTGAAATTGAGCTAAAATACGCGATTTGAATTAATCTAATATCTGCACGTCTCATTTCATTTATCCATTGAAAGTTTGAAAAAGGTTGCAAATGTCTCATACTGTAGTAGTATGAGGAACAAACTGCAACGGTGATGCTACTACCAAGGTCATGATATAATATTTTATAGAAATATCCGATTTAAATAATAAGTATAAGAAAATAATTACGTATATGCGCCCGAAGAAACGTGATAAATAAACAAA
Source organism: Calpodes ethlius (assembly GCA_018251375.1). Classification (NCBI taxonomy): domain Eukaryota; kingdom Metazoa; phylum Arthropoda; class Insecta; order Lepidoptera; family Hesperiidae; genus Calpodes; species Calpodes ethlius. Next base: position 12,416 of record DWPA01004030.1, on the reverse strand, counting down.
AACGAAACCTCATTAGATTAAAACATTTTTTATAGAAATCATCAACAGTATCTTCAGATGAGTCTAAATTTTGTTACGTTTGTAACAAACCAGTCTGCGATAGTCGACATGGACCTACACCAAGTTATCGATCGACAATATTTACACCCAAATAATCATTTTATTTAATGTATTTTATAGATACATTATATCCCTACAAATACTAGAAGAATATTTTTTGCTACTAGTTTCTCTTACTTCTGCAATAAATATATCTGCTTCACTTTCTATACCAGAATCACTTCCTAATATTTATTCTTGTTTCTAAATGCTTTTCAAAATTCCCTGACTATTTTATATGTCAATAAATATAGTAACTGATCTGATCTACAAAAAATTACAAGTAATATTTACTTCCCATGATTATATAAACTTATTATGTTTATTAGAATAAAAATTGATTACGTCACTATTTTGTAAGTATTCTTTGTACTGAATTCGAGTCGTCTCCATGAAAATATTTCTGAAAACTTATTCTGTTTTGTTTGAGTAAAAAAAGATTTTCACTATACGTATAGACATAGGTTTCTTATTCCAAAAAATTCTAACTAGCGTCAATGTCAATTGTTTTAAAAGGTATATAATTTTAGAAATGTAAATAATTTATAAATTAATTTTAAACCATCCCAGTTTTTAGAGAAATAATACCATATAGTAATGTCAATCCGAAAAAATGTTGCAATGTCACATGGCGTGTGACGCAAGGACACATGCCACTATTACTCGACGTGTGTGCTGTTTTCCTTATTTGACGATTGACTTAACAGCTGTGACAAATTTTCCGATTATTAATTTGTCATGTTATATATTATATCCTTTAATTAAGAGAATTAAAAAAAAAACAAAAAAACCTTTCTACATATCGGGAGCTTTTAAAATGATATAGTTTATTCATTTTAGCTATAATTCTAAATCCCTATCTTCATTGGTCACACCTATGGTTACTATTTATATCTTTACGGAAACGAGTTTTGAACATGTAATTTACTAAAAACTCAATAACGAAATTTTTTGATATTATATTGATATATTCATTGAAAATTTGCACTAAACCAGGTTGAATCACAATACCTACTCACAACTTAATATTCGTTCAAAACAAAAATTTAAATATTACATGTATTTAAAGTTAACTACTTGATTATATCATATAATTTTCATAAGTTATGTGTAATTAATAATTAAATTTAATATATTTCCTTGTTGATGTAGATGATAGATAAACTTTCAAACCTATTTTTACCCTCTCCACAGTTTAGGAACATAAAGATAATATTAACTTATTTTTTGTTATTTAATAAATCTTTAAATTACGCATTAGTTCACTGTCAGCTGCTAAGGTTAAACAGGCTGCTAATGTTAAACTACCAGGGAAGAGCATAATTTTATATTTAAGTACTTTTGCTGCTTAATAACATCGACATCTGAATCAGATCAATAAATAAAAAAAGTATGTTATTTAATAAAATCGATATTTTATCTTTCATCACCTATAAATTTTAAATACTCTAACGTTTCAACGTATATAATATATTCGAAAATTTTATTCTAATTCTTTCTTATTTCGAAATTAGTAAATTTTATTTATTTTTTATACTCTTTTTAAACCTATTATCCAAGGTTAGCTCATTAGTTACAAGAAAACAATGACATTATACATTTTTTTGTATAAACTGTCATTGCACTAAAGTATTTCAATTTAATACCTATCCTCTTTTAAAACTTGCATCTTACGACAGATCACAACCTGATAAACACTTAGCTTACGAAGACTTGCATTAACTTGTGGCAGTTTCCTCCCGGCCGTTGTGTGGGAGTTTGCAAGAAAAACATGAATTGACCATTAGACAATATCTCCACTTAGGGATTGAAGTCAAGAATTTAATTAACTATACTAATTAAATTAAACTTGATAAAGTAAAATATGTGGACAAGCATTGAGCACCAAAAAAATGTTTTATACCGAAGTTACCTATAGATAGGTAGGTACAAATTTACTTTATTAAAATTTCAGAAAAATAAAATATATGCCGTATTATTATTGTGGTAACCGGCTAAAATGACATGACGTCTGAATGATTTCTTTTTTTACCAGTTCGGTCAGACTAGCCAAAATGCAATATCATTTTAATCTATTATTGAGTAAATTTATGAACCCTGCGAACTACGAAAGACAGACCACATAGAAATTTATCATGTTTCTAACCACTTTGGATTTTACGTTCAGTAAATAATCAAGTGTAAAGACGCATCGTCCCCATAGTAGGAAAACTAATTAACTAACATTTCCCCCAAAATCACTTTTATTGCGTTATTATATAATTTACTTTAAACAATACTAAATTCTAACATAATGTAATATGTAAAAAAAATCGTATCTCCTCTAGACAAAAGTTATAGCGATTTTTGTAAAATAAAACACTAAATTGCGATTTTGTTAAAAGTTAAAAATTATAAGTTACTTAATTTTTTTTCCATGGGAATGATACACTTGTGGAGGTGGTTAATGATCAAAAAAAAAATTTAAGCTTAAAAACATAACAACTGTCGTATTAAGTATTCTTCCACACATCATCCCCTGCGAAGTAAAAGTAGAAAATATACCAGCGTTTCACCTTCGAAGTGAAATGCCATCTCCTTAAAAGTAAATCAAACAAAGATTTCCCACACAAGTTTAGTGTCCATCGTACCGAGTAAAAGTGAGACCGGACTAGAGAACCATTCATGTACTAAAAACCCTGGAGCTTAATATTTAAGGAGCTTACTATTCAAGTGCATATTAATGATAGTGCTGATATCCCAAGTGACTCAAAATCATAGGAATTCGATAAAACGTAACGAACGACTGCTATCTTACGAAATACGATGACCGTTGCTTACTTTACAACAATAAAAAAACTAGGAATGCGGATGCATAAGCTCTACCTTCCTATCCATTACCAAGTGGTAGAAATTGTAGCAGCTATAACGAAGAACACATGTTGGAAAGCGTCCAAGTTAACGATCCACCCACCACATCCACCATCCATCCACTCATCCCTATCCCCTAGCGTCATTGGTCTGTGTGCGGTCATCGGGCGGCGTGTGGGTGCGCCGGCGCCTGTGCTTGTGGCATGCATGCAGTAGTGTCGAGTAACAACCTGTGAGCCGGTGCCGCAGGGTCTCGTCCAGCTCGCGGTCCGCCCGCTGCGCCTCCGCGCTCGGCTTCGGCGCGCCCGGGAACACCACCAGCACGATGCTCATGTTGTCCTTGCTCCCCTGGAATCACGTGTTGCGATTGGAGAATGTCGTTGTCACACAAGATTAATTGTCTATTTTAACGTTATTGAAAATAGGCCTTAATTATTTAGAGCGTTTCAAGGCAATGTTAAAAGGAATAATTGAAATTGAGTGACTGCTAAACTACTTAACGTTGATATAATTTTTTTTGTTGACTAAGGTTTTTTATTTAAATATTTATTATGTTTCTAACACATGAAATGAGCCGTAGGAAAACAAATGATGCACATAGATATCTTTATTTAATTTGTACGTTCAATACATTGTTATTACTGAATGGGCTATATTTTTAAAATCTTAATTGCACCCGTGCAAAGCCCAAGCAGACCGGTAGTAAAACATGTATCTCTCTATCCGTATACAAGATTATTCATATCTATTGGATTATGTTTCATTTGGAATCGGTCTTTAAATGTTACTAACGGCTAAAGGTGGTTTTATACGGCTTCAGCTTAACAATTTAATCAGAGTCCATTATACCCCCTGAAACAACAAATGAAGACCTAGGTTTGCCATAAACTTTTTACTAATGATGAATTTGTTATGAAACCTAATGTTACCTTAACTAGCCTGTTTTAGAAAGCCTACTATGGATAATTGAAGAAAGTGAATGGGTTTTTAGGACAAAATACTTGTTTGCAAAATTGGCTACAATAATCAATTAACTATTACTTTTTACGTTTGTGAAAGGAATTTTTTTAGGTGAATAACCAACCAATAATCTGACAATCCACAAAGTTGTAAGTCATTACGGTTGCACATGGATATCAGCAGCACCAAAGACTTCACAATGCATTGTCAGTCAATAAAAAAACAGAAAAGCAAAAAAGATATAACTGGCACATAACAAGTCAAATGGCAGCTACCTCAAGCAAGAGAGTTACAGTGTTGCAAACTCCATGGAATTATAATAATAACATTAGTGACTTATAAAATGTTAATATTATATTGCCACACTAAACAAAAGAGGGTTTCTGTTGCCTCTTAGAACACCCTGACAGTATTCTGCGCTGCCCAATACCGCATAATGATAAATAGAACTGATATTTTAATGTTCACTTATCCCCATTTTGTCTATAATTCCATAAACAAACAAAAGAGAATAAATAAAATGTTTCAATCAACATTCAACATTGGACCCGTATATTAAATTGCATTATATACTGCTATATGCAATATGTAGTCATAATAAGATACTGTTTTCAAACACAAAAATTCATATCAGAAAAGATAATACTTAAACAAATGACTTCATATTTTTATCAATCTTTATCTGCATCAAATAATTTCATATTAGCAAGTGACGCATCAATTTTGATAATGAAGTGAACAATAATTTTCTTACTGTGAACAATTACTAAAATAACCAAATGATTATTTCTAGACACAGACTACAAAAATACACTATGAATATTTATTGGAGCTCTAAATCAATAGGCGTATCTCGACATGAGAAGCATAAAGTCGGAAGCCATTACTGACAATCTGACACAATTCTTATCATATCGAAATGTTTGAAAGCAGAACTATGAAGATGAGAATGAACTACTCCGTTCGAGTTTTAGCAAATTCTTAAACCTAAAATTACCTTTGGAAACACTCTAGTATCCCAGAATCCCAATTGTGATATGTTTTTTGTTTAACATCTATAACTGCTATACATGTCTTACCATCACAATGCTTCCAAATAAAAAAAACAGTGTAAATTCGTCAAGTCTATAACCACAATTTAAGTAAAGTAAGTTATTAAAGTTTTCATTTACTTTACCGTTTCGGCGTGTTAAATATTGCAAGGTGAATTAGAACTTCCTCCCCTTGTCTTAAGGAATTTAAATTTTTCTCATTACTTTAATCTCAATGACAAATCTTTTTAATATTAGTTACCTGATGCTACACTCAGAATTGCCAACAGAAGACAAAAGTCTTCAACATTGAAAACAATACAGACATTAAATTTTATATATACATAAAACTAAAATCAAGACAAAATATTAAGTGACATTGAATAAATTAACAAAGAATCTCATCAATTTGCCCTTCCTTTTAAATAATAATAATTTCAGATAGCTTCAAAGTAATCTACAGTCCTAAAACTTGTTTTATTAAGCATATGAAAGTAGTTTTTACTCTAATAACTAAATAACTCATGTTAAATAACAATACTCTATGATTTTTCATGGAATTGCAAGCATCTTAGGAATAAGTTGAAATAATCTCTAATCATCAAAGTTCCTTAACATAAGGTATTGAATTAAGAATCATATTGATTTCTTTTACCTTAAAAATTGATTTTTAAATGTCGATAAATCATTATTATGTAATAATGACTCATTGATCTTAATAAAATGATGAACAAGTAGTAAGCAGTTCTTGCTTAATTTCAGAAATTCTGTCTAATGTTAATAAATTCTTACAACATATGAATAAGATGACTAGTCAGAAAAACATATTTTACGCGGTAATCATTTCTATGATTGTAAATTTCAGCATCAACATTACTTTGCATGATATGTATTTAATAAGAACTTTCATAAAATATAAGACTGTAATACTGGCTAAAGAAATAAAACACAAATTAAAAAATTACATCTTTTTGACTTGTCAACTTATTCACTCTGAATATATCTTATTTATTTTCATCTAACCTTCAATTAATTTTATTCTTTCGCACCTAACTGTTCTTTCAGTCCAATTGAGGATTTTTATTGTTATGTTATTCTCCTAGTATGGGTAACATGTGAAGTAACTTAGATGTTAAATAAACCCATATAACTAACTGGCATGCAATATTTGAATCTGTACAAATACATGTACTAAGGAGGGAGGGCAACACAAGAATTGGTTCTTGTACGCACACCTATTACTCAAAATAAAAGAAATAAGGCCTCATAACTAGTAAACCAATTTTCTAATATTTTTTTTAAATATGCAGATTCTGCTAGTTCATTTTATTATTACTTAAAAATATTGTAAAAAAATTTCACATGATAATAACAATGGTACATGTATAATTTTAATTAGGATAGTATTTTGAGTAATTATTTTCAATTGATGTTTCGTAATGTGAACAGGTCAAGCTGTGAGATTGACTGTTTATTAATTTGCTGTCACCCTCATTAAATGCAGAGATAAACTTCTCAATCTCGTGTAGATTAAAGTAAACAATATTACACTTTTAATGTCAGTTGCACACTGAGAACCAAAGGCACTTGTCTACTGGATTGGTCAAAACTCTATTCAAAGATTAAGTATATTATCAGTTGCATTATGGCGAAGAATAGTGCTCCAACAGCTGTTTTTGACAATCACACCATTCTACACCTGGCCTTCTTGTACACTGTGCCAAAAATAACATATTTTTTGACACAACACATCTACAAGATCACAAAAGGCCAAATAATTATCCACATAATGCCTATCATTTGCCTCTTTATATAAGTTTCACAAGTATTTGTTGAGCCCATTAAATAGAAAAAGTTACTCACCTTATATAGGCAGGTGTCAATGACCTGGTTGGTAATGGCTTCCAGGTCGTTAGTGAGCTGCAGCAGTGAATGCACGTATGCACAGAGGGCCTCATTGCTCATCACGTCCCAAACCCCGTCGCATGCCAGCACCAGAAACTCGTCATCGCTCGCCGACCGCTCGTGGACGGACACCTCCGGCTCGGGAGACACCAACTGCTCGCACGGACCGCGGTTGAGCACCTTCTTGTACTCGTAGTCCCCCAGTGCCCGAGATACCGCCAGGCTGCCATTTACGCGCTGGATCATTACCGACCCCCCGGCCTGAACGATGCGTGACTTCTCCGAAGGAAGCTCCGGCTTATGGTCGCGCGTCGCGAATATTGGCATTCCATTCCTCGCCAGAACTGCTCGAGAATCCCCGCAGTTCGCTATGTAGATCTGTTTTGGTGACACGAACGCACACACAGCTGTAGAACCAGACTTCTCCTCCCCGTTTGACAGCTCTGGAAGCTCCCGCATCTTTTTATCCAAATCCAGGAAACCAGCGCGGATCGCTTCTGCTATCTCTTCCCGCCGAAACTCGTCCGTTTGAAGAATACATTCTAGCAGGTTGTCTGCGCAATGCGCTGATACCCGTGCCCCCGCGTGCCCGTCGAATACCGCAAAGTAGGACCAGTCCGAAAGGGTCCCGTTCAGCGTGAGCTGCGCGTGGTGAGCGTCCTCCATCTCCACGCGCCAGCCCTGCATCGATGCCACGCCATAGCGAAGTCCGTTACCCTCGCCGCTTTCGTTATATTTCTTAGTCTCAGGTTTGTTCAAAAAGGCCCCCATGCTGAGTCCTCCCTCTGATTTGTTCCGTTAATCGCACATACTTCCCGCACCATCAGGCACTCGAACGAACGTCGCGACCGATAACGTATAAGGCGAGGAAAAGCATCACTGGATGTTAGATACGATCTCGTCTCACGAAACTATTTCACTGAACTGAGTTGGTGACGATGATGTAAAGGGCCGACGCGTGGGTTTTATAACAGTTTGATTGTCTTCTTCTACGTAATTAGTTGCAAGCGATGGTGTTGCGTCGAACCCGATGACAAATCGTGCTCGCTCCGACGGAATCGTAAAACGAAAAAGCAACTCAAAAGAATGAATGGCGGACATAAATAGTAATTGTCTATGATTTACTTTTAATCTAAAATTATCTTTGATAAAGTTACAATAAATTATTTACTATTAATTTACAGAACAAATTAAAATATTTAATGTAATTGTAATTTAAAATTTAAAAAGACAACAATATTGATTTTAATATATTTCATCGAAAACAGTACTCATTCTTATTAATGTTATTATCTGTAAAAATAAATCAGTATTTTTTAATATATTTATTTATTATATATTAATTTATATTATGAATTACATTTATTTATTTAACCATAGACAAATTTTCATTGAAGAAAATCATGTACTAGAAAATTCTGTGATTGAGAAAATTTTAAAAAGTTGAATTGAGTTTGACTGATGTAAGTGTTCGAGGTTAGTTTTAGGTTACAGTTTGTTTTGTAATTTCAAAATAATAGTTACATGACTGAACAACACTTTTCTATACCTTCTTATTATGTAATCATATAATTTTAAGCTTAAATGTCTAGTTAATAGTAATTACAACAGCTTGAATTCAACGTAACAACTATTTTAAAATGTATAAAAGTCTACTGTTTAAATGGTAAGTTCAAGACAATTTTATGTAGTATTGACTAACTGGCAATAATAACAATAAATTTGAAAGAAAGAAAACAAAATTAACAATAACGTTAATTCATTGTTTTTAAAATAATCACGATAACTCTTCGAATTGTATAGTTGTGCGAGGCTTTCATCCCATCTTCGTTTGTCTTAGAATTTCGTTTAGATAGTAAAGTGTAATGTTTATTCTGATACACTGGTCAATCTACCTGGTTTAATCCTGCTTGTCTTGTATTAATTGTAGATAAGACTATCTTGAGTTTAGTGTAAGTAATCACTGTTTATAATATTTATATTTAAATATTTTTTCAGGTTACCACTACGACAGGCTAAAAGCGAATATATATTACAGTTGGTTGAGAACAAAAACTTAATATTCCCGCATGTGGTCAACAAATTCAATAGATACGCCACTGTGTCGGCTGTGAATTACAAGAAACGAAAAACAGTTGAAGAGAAAGTTTGTATTTGTTACATTATTTTCTAATTGCATATAAAATTAAACTTTTCTATGATTAAAGTGATATTCTGTTGTCTTTTACTCTTCATGTTAATTTCTAGCAAGCTAAAAAGCATATTTGCATAGTATAGTATAATAGAAATGAGGAAAATAAATTTCTAAGTATGTTCACCAACTTACTGCAGCTTCTCTTACCATTGTATGGGATTGTGGTCAAAAATATTGATAGTTTTTACCGGAGCTACCTACCTTTAAGAATAATTTTTTTACTTATTATAATACATAAAGAAGTTAACTAGTAATAAGTAAAAAAAATGTAATATTAAAATTGAATAAAAGTGTACTCATCAATCTAACAATGAGTAAAAATAATATTTTAATAAAACTAGGTAGCTCTAGAAAAATAGTGTCCACTTCTAAGTTATGTATATCCATATTTTGAACAATATGGCAGGCAGCAGAGAGCCATGGCCGCAGAGTTATCAGATACTCTCCCAAAGCAAATGCTGAAGTATTGGGTATATGGAAGAATATGACCGTCCAGGATATTGCAACTCTATTGAAAAAAGATGTTGGTAAGTCATTACAGAGCAATGATCACCTATAATTGATATATTTACTTATTAATTATAGTTTTAACTTCAAATAATTTTCAAGTGTTTGAATTTATTTACATTGGCATAATAATTTATAGTTTAATGGAGATATTTTGCAATACTGTCTTGAGTAAAGTACCTAAAAAAGTAATTGCCTCATGATTCAACAAAGAAAAATAAATCGAAATAATGACAACTCAGGACCGGTCTGAGTGGCGCAAGGGGCGTATGTCCAGCTGAGGACCTTTAAAGACTGTTAGATAGATAATGACAATAACTTGGTAGAGTTGTGTTACCACAGACATGTCAACAAGACAGTACAATAAATTCATGGCCAAAAATCCTGATGTTCAGAAAATTAAAGAGTAAAATCTGTCTCCATTTTGAATGAAGTATCAATACAATAGGAGTTAACTCTTGGAAGTTGCATATATAATCTCCATAATGCAAGCTAGTAACATTTTATAAATTTTCTCTGCAGTATTTACAAGTATATTTTCTCTGTGTGGTATGTGCTTAAGGGTTGAATGTAATTTTTATAACATCATAAAAAAAACAATTTTATTTTTAAATTTCAGATCATGTATACAAAGCCTTAGAGTTTGCCGATAAGAACTCTAGTGTTGACTACAAGCCGACAACAGTCATATACAACCCTCATATCATCAGAGACGTGGTGAAGATATCTGGTTACAGGTACAAAACTGTTCCTAGGCCTGATGAAGAAGTTAAAGATGAAGAGGTACGGTTTATCTTTAAATTAAAATACAAAATTTAATACTGACAGAACTGACTCATAATGACTTCCTATGTTAATCACAGAAAGATTTGATTGAGCATAACTACTATTATATTGATAACTTTAACTCATTTATGATAAATATTTGCTAACATGTTCAGTAATTAAATAATTGAAAACCGTTAATGAGTAACTTTATAATTTGTTTCTTATAGAACAAAGATGCAGTTCCTCAACCGCCAGCGCCGCCCGAGGCGTTGCGCCCCCGCCCGCCCGTTGTGTGCGTGATGGGTCACGTTGACCACGGCAAGACTACCTTACTAGACGCTCTACGGGACACTTCAGTGGTCGACACTGAGTTCGGTGGTATCACTCAGCACATTGGTGCTTTTGAAGGTATACAAAATTTGGTTTGATCTGAAACAAACAATTAAATAATTATTTATTTAAAATCATGCGTACACATACAGATACGGTAACAATTTCGTGAGCCAGTATTATATTTTAAAAAATAGAATTAGAGTGAAAACAAATATTGTGTGCAACTTTAAGAAATTACTATTCTGTGGCACAACATTTGTGTTGTACCTCAAATTTACAAAACTCGTACACCGTAACTATAGAAATAATCTGGTCACACATGGACACTGATGCTTCAGTCATGTTCTACGTTATACCCATATATATTGTGCGCCAAACGCACTATAACAATTTTTATGGATAACTCCCCTCCCTTTGTGCTATTGGTGACCTCCACGATGTGTCCTTGTTGGTGTGCGCAGTGCAACTGCCGTCGGGCGAGAGCGTCACGTTCGTGGACACGCCGGGGCACGCGGCGTTCAGCGCGATGCGCGCGCGGGGAGCCTTCGCCACCGACATCGTGGTGCTGGTGGTGGCCGCCGACGACGGCGTCATGGAGCAGACCGTCGAGAGCATCCGGATGGCCAGGGACGCCAATGGTATAGTAAAAATAAAACAGCTTTAACTTTACACCAAAATAAAACTCTAAAACTCTCTTGACTTCCCCTGAGTTTATTTTTGTTATTTAAAATTTTACACCATACGTAACCGTACAAGTAAAATGCGAACCTAATACTAAAAGCATTCTCTCTCGGTCTACGTTCAAGGAGTGCTATAACAACGATGGTTCTAACGCTAGGTTTGTTCTCTAAATCTATCTGTTTTCCATTGTTTTCTGACGTCATCAGACCACGTGATTAATTTTACTGCGGCACGCCCCTCGCCGTTAACATTTAACGTGCCACGTTTGGTTGCAGTTCCCATCCTGGTGGCAATCAACAAAATCGACAAGCCAGGTGTGAACATTGTAGGTATGCCTCAATTTTACTTATTTGTGTCTGTGTGTGTAGTGGAGTAGCGCTAGTGTGTGTGGGACGGTTGTATCGTCTATTTGCAACAGTTACATCTCTTTTTCTCAACAGATCTTTTTAGTAGCTTTTGACAACATTGATCAATTAAAAAAAACTTTCTTTATTTCATTATAAGGGCGGTAAAGTATACTGTATAGGAGGTAGATAGAAAATGCATGGTCGCACATATAAAAGTATCGAATATATAGAAGTAGAAAAAAATTAAAAAACAAAATTGTAAGGTATGGGTTACATTGTAATGATGTTTGATATCAATATACTAAGTCAATATTAAGGGTACGTAGACATTGTATTTTGTTTCTTATTGGCTTTCATATTCATTCATGCATCAGTAGGTAACTAGTACAGTCCAGGAACAGACTGATATCTGATTCAATATTATATAAGAAATTTTCCTCTTATCCTTATAAGAATTTTTGCAGTAAAATTATTTTGACGTCGTAAATACGGATTACAAAAGGTGCAACGTTTCTTTGCGTTTTAACGTCACGACTACATGAGTATACCACAATAACAAAAGACTGTGATTGCTTCAACGTTCTTTTTCAATATAGGTAGGAGAACAGTAGCCTACGGCACTTTTAATTTTTCACTCCAATAATCATACCATAAGAGCGCTCCATTACGCCGTGAAAGAACGACAATCAAACACACTCTTGCAATGTATATTATTAGTATAGATAAACTAGTGTTCAGACT
>DWPA01004029.1:0-13310 GCA_018251375.1 Calpodes ethlius | reverse complement strand
AAAGCATGGTGTTCTTCTCTTTATAATCGCAGGGTAAAGTTGCAGGCAAAAGGTTTCACCAGGGAAGGGTACTTTTTAAAGTTTGTGTTAGTGTTGAAAAAAAGACTAGATTGGCGGATTTTCGTCTTAAACATCACAAAGAACGCCAAACTTCGAACTGCAACAAATGCCAGGGTCGTTAGGCGAAGACGTAGAGAATTGATGGAATTAATTTTACTGCAATTAATTGTTCTTGATAAGGCTGCAATAGTCGATTATTTAAGAAGGGAGCAAACAATGAATTTTAAGGCGAAACTATTTTTTTATTCAAAGTACGTAACCCGAGTTTAAAAGCAGCTCTCGAGGTGGACACTTTATCACCCTCTATGAAAAATATGTAAGAGCAATTTATGTATGACAATAGGAAGACACAGATCAGGAAGACACAGAATTTTCATGGAACTAGGTAAAATGAACATACTAAAACTTTAGGTAATAAAATTTTTAATTTTCTTAACCTTTTCTCCTCGCGTCCGGTTTACTTGATCAAATAAAGTGTTTTCATATTAAGTGTGGCATCGATATCCTTGGTCATTGGAACTTGTACTAACAATACGCATATTCTAAATTCAAATCACTTCTCCGTAGGGATAAAAAGTGCTACTTGCGTCGCTATTTTTGAGGAACTAAGTAGTTCTTTTTGAATAGATATGATAAAAATATTATCAAAATCATAACCGGTTAATAGTGCTTATAAAAATTGCAGATATAATTTTTTCATGACAATTTTTTATCCACCTGATTCAAACCCACTTAATTATAAATGTTTAACTTCGATTCTAATCAAACAAGTTATAACATAGATTTATTATGTCGTATTAGTCAGACTCTACATTAGTCATGCACAGACTGTTTATTTGTAATCAGTAGAATATTAAGAATTGTCTGGTAACGACGTTGGTACATTGCAATTAACATTCCTCGTTCCTTGTCAGTACCTTTGGGATCTACTTTACTTTTATTAGGGTTCCGTAAAGAAAATAACTTTTACTAAGCTTAAGCAAAAACATATTTAGAATGCTGCTGTAAGTATCTTTTAATCTTTTGAACGTTTAATTTTTTCATAGAATAACCTGTTTGGCCGGTTGGTAACTAAAAAGGTAAAAATGTATGCCTTTTAGCTTGCATACGATGCAACAAACTTGTTTGGAACATTATTTTTGTTACATGGTAAATAGAAAGATAAAAAACTATAATTACACAACTTCTAAAGTAGGACACCAAATAATAAAAAAATGACAATCAGAACGGCACAGTGCGTATAATTTGTTTATCTTGTAACTAGATGGCGTTGTACAATTATAATTAATATTTCACGATTGTAAGCGACTCTAGGTGCGCATGTGCAACTCGCACTTGCCCGTTTTTTTTATCGAACTCTGTCAGTTGTTTCGAATCAAACGCACCGTTCATAATGGACGCTGACGGAGTCTACAAAAAACCAGATAGGTAGATCCCGAAGGCACCGGGCACCTTTTCTAAAAGGTAATCGCTCGGAGGCTTACTTTTTTATTTTCCGTAGAACACAGAGGCACAAAGAGTTGACGCAGCTGCCGAGGTACAGCTGGCCGATTAAAAATTGGAATGAACATAACTATCGCCGCATTCGAAGACTAAAATGTCGTCTGAACCACTTGTAACTCAAAACTTTGTATATAAGAAAAAACATTTTTTTTTAATTCTAAATATTACAAGTTAGATCACGCGTTTCTTTATCTTGTGCGACATTGAAATTGATTGATTGAATTGTATTTTATTGCAACTATTTCGCGGTAAGATTAACTTTTATGCGTTATCTTTAAATAATTGAGACAAGTTTCTCACATTTAGGATCTTTTGTAATTCCGTGTGGTCTCAGGTAGAAACCAGGTAGCGCCTCTCATTTGTATTTCCGGAGATGGAAAAATCTCAGTCTTAAATTTACGAGACAAAATTAAATCGAAGATAACAAACAGATTTATTATTTGTAGTACAGATATAATTATTTTTCTTCAATTAATTAAGAAAACAGTAAATTTAAACTTTGTAAACATAATATATATAAGTGTTATGAACATAGACTTTAAATTCTTCCTTGAAACAGTTTCACATTACGTATAACTGTTGCGGTTCTAGTGTTGTTATTCTAATACTATGAATGGTTCTCGTCAATCCTCATAGTAGCACAGATAAGTAATACTAAAGTATAGTCTACGTTAACACGAGCAGAGTTGTAACTACCTAAATACAGATATTAAAGAAGATACCTAATAATGTCTGAACCGTTTATAACGCCGACCTTTTTTTGTGACTAAGTAAACAAATAATAAAACAGACAACAATATATATATAGTTCTAACAATGAGTGAATAACACACAAAGTATAAACACAATGTGGGATGTAAATAAAGAAAAAAATAAAATCTATTTTTTAAATAGTTACAGCCGCAATTTCCATAGACAATACAGCGTACAATATAAATTTTATCAATCAAAATCGATTATGAAAATTTCCAAATAAATAAAAAACTTACTGCATTTTTACGATCACTCAAATTTAAATCAACTTCGAGCTGTGTACGTGTATTAGTACGTGATTGGATTAATTGTACACGTAATGATGAGAGATTTGAATCTTGTCAGTTTAGTGAACCGGTAATAACCGGATTGTTGCAACACACTTTTCGGTTACAAGCGTTCAGTGGCATTAGATACCTGGGTTTCTGCACAATGTTATTTAATATTTCATATTTTGCTTGAACAATTTAAGAATTTTACTATAAGCCCTGTTATTTTTACATTTTTATATCGTATGCAGCTTCATGCCCTATAACCAAAAAAGGAATTAACTGAAAATTTGCTAAATACTATTGATAATAGATATGTACGTGACAAATACATACACCTGTATTTTGAATTAAGTTTAAAATAAAATGAACAAAGTTTTGTCAGTAGATTGTAAAACAAAAACTATTTTAATTTCCCCCTGTATCCTTAAATACCACACTTGCAAATTCATAACCCATAACTGTCTCTTTGCAGAACTCGGATTTCCTCTCGAACGACAATTAAATTTTTTATCCACATTACATTAAATACGGAATAAACGGAATTTCATCTCATCTACAACACTAGAGAGACCTGTAGAGTTGTTGCCATAACTTTAAAGAATTAATGAGGTACGGACGATTTGTACGCGGACAATCCTGAACACCGACATATATTCAAACCATAGGCCATTAGATACCCTTCGCAGTTTACACATAATCTTATCTACTTCTGTTTTAGAACATTAACTTTCATAATTAAAAACAAGATAACATTTGTGAAGTCACTTAAAGCACCTAATTAGATACAAATGTGATAAAAGCTTTAAAAGATACGTTTATTAAGTATATGAGTTAACTAACATACTTTGTTTAGAACCCGAATGAAACGAACAGCGTATATCATACATCAGTCAATGAATACAGCGAAAGGGCTACACGGTTCATTCCTCTGAAGTGTCCGACGGAAGATCATTAAAACTGTCACATCGACAATTTATTACGGAAACGTTTTATTATAACCAATACGTCAGTTGCCAACGTAAAATAGATCTAGTAGGACGTCTGTATGTAATACTAATGCGAGTACGCTGCCGTGTAGCGATGAGTTTATTTCAAGAACATCGCCGCATTGTCACGTATCCGCCTTACAAAGAATAACCTTTTGAGTCGCAGTCGTGAATTGAAAGATTGTAATGCAATTGCCATATTCTTTTCATACGGAGGAAGGATGAAACGATGTGTTATTTGCATGCAAATGCAGACGAAAGCACAGTCTTGGGGCTTTCACATTGCTATGCAAAAGGGTACGGACTATACTTAGTATACGTTAAGACACATTCAAAGTAGGCACTGACAGTTATTATGTTGTTTTATGAATGTATTGTATTGATGACACAAGCGAAAATCTTCTTTATATTGTAACACAAAAACAAAAGCTGTCTAGCGTTATATTGATGTTGTCGCTTGTTTGTTTACTGACAATATTTTATTGGGCAATGTACAGGGAACTTAAACTTCACTGTTATTTGCCGGTTGAAAATATAATGAATACATTATAATATGTATATAATAAAATGGCCATTTAATAGGATTTAAATAGTATGAAATAAAAGTTAATTATTAATTTACAAGTAAAAGAGATAACTTTTTATAAAATGTAAAATGACGAATATGCACGAATCACACGAAAACAGCTGAACGAATTTTGATGACATTTATATTCTGATTGATTTAACATAAGGTTAAGGCTGAGATTCGACCAGAGATGTGTCAGGTGGAGAGTTGACATGCAAGGAATAAAGAGACCAATAGGACTTCTTAAAGTGAGCTTTAACCGAAAATAGAGGAATCCTACGAACTTAAGACCGAAATAAAAACCTGATAGTCTGATAAAATCATCGAGTAAAGTGTATATTATTCACAAGTCGTAGATACAAAACCAGCCTAGTCGAAACTGCGAACTAAATTTCCTACTGCTGGACGAAGACTCGTTTAAACCCGTGTATATGTTATATGGCGCCACTTTTAGCTTTTAGCACTAACTAACTACCTGTCTGCGGCTTTTAAATAGAGATTGTTAAAAGGATTGGTCTAATACGGGTTCTGCTAACGTTGCAAACAAAGCAATTCTTTACCCGTGGCTGACGGCAAAAACTACGAATGAATAGCCAAGAGTGCACCAGACAATAAACGAGGATTTTCGATTTGGTTACAAATGGTAATAATTTCATATTATTTACATTTCATAATATAGGAAGAAGTATCAATTCCGAAGTAGGAACATAACTGAAACTTTGTATGTGTGCGTGCGAGTATTATGTGTCCATTTGTTGTATAATACCGTACCACTACTTAGGTGATGCTTCAAAATAAAACCTATTCTAACCTGAGACAGTTCAGTCATACATATATCCTGTGAGACTTATTTGTATTCATATATCCAATACTATACATTAATTGGTCTTGGAGACAGGAGATCCATATTAAATAGGTGCTTTGACCTGACCAATAGTTACGCTTCGGAATGTTACTACCAAACCATTTTTTGTTTCCAGAAAGGTAAATATTATTCTATGATAGTATCGTGTACGTGCCCGGAATTTAATAATACATAATTGGTATTTGAAGCAAACCAATATACTTAATAGTTGTTCTGTTTTACAACGTACAAAATAAACGCCACAATTTATTTAAGTATTGTGTAAACGAATAATAAACACGACGGAAAACTACAAAACCATGTACTTCAGAATGCAGTTTCATTGCTGATACGTTATCACGTTCACGTCGGACTTCTGAATAATATCTTGACGCTCAATGACGAATGGCGCCTTACAAAAAATAAAAAATATAAGTATTTTTTGCATTCGTAGGCATTACAAACGTTTTTTTTTTTGCTAAATTTTTACTTATAACGTTACATCATAACAATTATATACATATTTTTACTGTACAGTGTAATTATTACGTGCTCGACAGACTATAAAACCATAGGTTTATCTCTGGCAATAATTAAAAACAAGCGTGTTACCGGTGATACAATTTAAACGTATATAATTACACGTTAGCGTCACCGAGATAAATGGAAATGAGAAAGCAACGAAAGAATTCAAAATAAGAAAACGACCAAAGTTATTGTCACGTATATTAAACAAGTTTCTTTTGTAGATAACACTAGATATACGTGTCTGGATGGTGTCGTTGACTCCTTTCATGAGATACTTACGTAGCTTATGCGTTAAGTTCTATTATTTATAAACTATAATTGTATTTTTATCATGGGTAATGTAAGATACTTACAATGTGTATGTAATCTGTGCAATCAATTCAATGTAAATGTCAAACAATCGGGCAAATTACGTGATGGCATGTGATCACCATGGGCATTAGTAAAACACAGGTATCACTGATGCGTTTCCCGCCAAGAAAGTACGTAAAAAATAAAGAAAGAATTATTGATAGAACGGGTGTATGGGGGACTGTTATGGCCAAATTACTTTAAAACTCCTGTACATCTCTTAGATTGTGTACAATACGTCTTGAATGGGTAACTAAGCAAGGGTCTTAAATGGCTTGTAAACTAAATGCTTTAAAGCTAAACTTAATATTAGGAATGTAAGAAGTAGTAAAAATAATTACTAAACCTAAATTTGGCGCCAGTTGATAAATGTGTCGAAGCCATTACTAATGATTTTTATCGTTACAACAATTAGTAATCGCTAAATATTTTTTATCGCGTTAAATCAGGGACATATGCGATAAATCGTTTTGTTTATCACGGATAATAATACCCTCTTTGTTTAGTTACCACTGTTTATTATACGTGAAGAAGAACTTTGAAATTGCATAAGGCACTTATTTTGTATTTTAAATGTATAAGTTTGTTTTCAATAACCTAATCATTTTTAATCTGTAAAGAGGTTAGTAGGTAAAATCACAACAAACAAAATGTCTTCTAGACATTTGCTAGACAATTGACAAGAGGTTAATAGATACATGAAATATAATTCTTAAATGTAAATAGTTTAAAAACCACCAGAGGGATACTATCTAGATCGGGACGGTATCTAGATGGTTACCGTCCCTTATAAACGTCAGTAACAAAAGGCATCACTATCGCATTGTGGCCAAGAACAAGAAAAAAACTCAAATTATCGGCTTTCCAAAATAATAACAATATCAAAATTTACAGAATTTCTTCTGTCTACGAATCGTAACAATGCCGTAATATAAACAGCAATGTTGGTATAGTGAGTACCGGGTATCTCATTTAAATATAAATTACTTTCGTTACCTAACTCTTTATAGTACATCATAAATGAATAATAACAATGACAACTTAGTATCAACAAAAGCCAACCTTATTGATAAATGGAGACTAGTAGACAATATCAAACAGCTACGAAGAGTTACAATGTACAAGAGACAATGTAGTAGAAAGAAAAAGAAAGATAAATCAGTAAAATCAGAGAATTAAATAATCTAAGTAAAGCTATTTAAGGCTTCTTACCATTGAATGTGTCGTAAGCAGTAGGTTGATACTCTTCCCTAAACGTGTCCTGTGCATATGCTGCTATTAAAGAACTTTTCCCCACTGCCCCATCACCAACCAACACACACTTTATCTTCTCTTTTTTCCCACCTTTCACTTTCCGCCTGTCTTTAATTTGAAACATTCGATTTAAAGTCCTCCGGCTCTTTTTGTCACGGACTGTCCAATCGTTCACTTTATCACAGCAATTCAAGTCCTCTGACACATCGTCTCGTATCACAGTGTGACCGTTCTCCTCGGCCACTTCGGAATAATCGTAGTCGTCGTCGTCCCGTCGCGATATTGGAAACTGGCTGGGACTATGCACACCGAACACAAAGGGACCGTCTCTATCTGGTAGACGGTTTGCTACCCCGTTCGCTGGTGTCGGCGGTTTCGCATACTGCACGGTAGGCGCTCGGTACTGACTCGACAAGTACTCGGCTGATGCGTGAGGATCGAATCTGAATACCAGTTCGGCTTCCCTTCGATCCAAATTCAGCTCCGGAGGAGTAACTTTATCATGGAAGTATCCAATCTTTTCTCGTGCCCGAGTCTCTTGGAGTCTTCTTTCGAGTTCGACATTCGATGGTTTCCAATAGTCAGCGCGATATTCGTAAGAGCAATCCGTAGGTAGATTTCTGGGAGCGGGCAGAGGACGTTGCGAACTTAAATCTCGAGGCGGCGCTCGTGGTGGGACTACTACAGGCTTTTGCGGTTCCGCAAGCAACGGCCGACGCGCTGACAGGTTTGCGTTCCTGTTGAACATGATCCCTTCCAGACTAGGAGACATTTGTTCTGTCACAAGTAGCGGCCGCACGGAAGATTATTGAAGCGTGCGTTCGCGCACATAACTCGGCAGCGCAATTTAATCACTCGCGAGAAAGTCTCGGTGTTTACGCCGCGGCGGAGCGACGTGCAGTCACTACGAAATACAGATCGCAACTGCAAAGCAAACCGAAGCAACCGACATACTCGGATCGGCGGAACGAGTCGAGCGAGGGAAGGCGAACGCGGTCGGCTCGAGCCGGTGTCGGCGCTCCCCTCGTCTGGAGAAATGACCTGTTGCTTCTGTTACCTGTTCAGGTACCGAAGCGGCCGTTCGCGATACGAATGCAGCTGCTGCTAACGAACAAAGCGAGTCATATGGCGAGGCAGCCGCTTGACAAGCAGATAGTCCGGCCATTCAACGAAGCTTTGGTAAACGATGAATGAACCGCGACGTGTTTTGTTTACCTATGACCATGACGGAATACGACAAAGTCGACAATAAGTTATGTAGGTGTTCCGTGTTTGTCTCCAGTACATAATATCCGTAGTGTTTGGAATAATACATAACTAGATGTTATAAAGGGTTAGGAAATGTAGTATTTTTTAAATTCGAGTTCGTGTTAACTATGTTATTATCATTTCCTTCGGTAAAGAAAAACATCGTGCAAGTGAAACTTGCGCATTTAACACTTCTCCATGATATGGTCACCGTAATGATCTATAACCTGTACCCCATTTGTTTTGAGAAGAGATAGCCCA
Source organism: Calpodes ethlius (assembly GCA_018251375.1). NCBI lineage: Eukaryota > Metazoa > Arthropoda > Insecta > Lepidoptera > Hesperiidae > Calpodes > Calpodes ethlius. The sequence continues at coordinate 4,682 of DWPA01004029.1, read as the reverse complement.
GCGAGCCCAGGCAGGATTCAATAGGAGTTTGGACGGAGTAATTAATTGAAGGGACTGTTAATATAATAAGGGCGTTTTGTCCACTGTCTCATCCACTAACAATACCAAGATTTGTAAATATGGTTGAGTGGTTCAGACTTAAAAAAATCTGACATGTTATGTTATAATCGTTTGCAATTATTTGGTTAACCACATATGACACAGCTGGTATAATATACCTTTTTTACAATAGACCTATATAAATACATTTAATTACTTAAATTTCTATTTTTAAAAACCAGAAAATATCGTATAAGGTTAAGTATCTACTAGCTTTATTGGTACAAAAACTCAATTGTTAATTTACGGAACACAAATAAGTCGACACACGGGTGGCTGGTTATAGCATTGGTGGTCCGCTAGTTAAGGAGTAGACATTTTGAAAAATAAATAATGACAGTGATAATATTGATAATAATCCTTACCCGAAGACCTATTATCAAGTTCTAAAAATAAATCCGCAACGGCAGGTACTTATATGATCTTCTACAGTTAACACGAAACACTTAACTATTTTTTATGCAGTTAAAAGTAAAATTAAAAAGGCACTCAAGGTACCTGATTAATGATATTATATAGCAACAAAACATCTATAAATAATGTCCCAAAGTAGTAAGACATACTTAAAAGGAAAATTTTGTAGAGATTGACCTACCAACCTCTTTATATAAAACATTTTTCGGTACAGAAAAGTAACGTGTAAAGAGTAGAAAACATAAATTTATTTCTTGGACTTTTATGGTTTTATTATATGGTAGGTAATGGTAAAATGGTAATGGAAAAAAACATGTAAGTACTGAGCAATTATTGCACACAAAGAAACTTCATTACACTTACTACTACTATTTTATAGTCTCATAAAATTGTTTTTCTATAATTATGAAAGCTAAAGTAATTTATATAAACTCCTGAGGTCTAATCTTTTTACATTTGTATTTGGGCTTTAAATTATTTTTAGTTAAATTAATGTCAAATTAATAAATATTTTGAATTATCAGGAAAGATTAAATAAAAAAACTAAACCTATTGGGGCGTAAGTACTTTTCGCTAACATGAAAAATTAGGTATCTCGAAGAGAAGACAAGGCGGGTTACAAAGTTTTAATATGTAACTGAAAGTGAAAAAGGTTGAGATATTTTTTATTATAAAAAAACAATTTTATAAAAAAATATTTTACAATAAATACTTTCTTATAGAGGAAAGTGAATTTTTCATAATCTTTTAGTACACTATGGTTAGTAAGCACGTGTTTGTCAATGCCAAATTGACATTGTCAAATCTATCAATTGTATGAAATTTAAAATGTACAAAATAAAACAGTACGGCATGGTGACTGGAAATATTTAATTTACTATTCTACGCGTATTTTAGCTAAAGTGATATATTGTTAAAATCAATACATATTTGTGGTGATTCCCATTTAGTTGAAGTAATTTCCACATCAAAATGGCTAAATTCAAACTAAGTAAGTATCTATTTTATAGTTGTATGTATTTATTAGTTAAAGTATATTTTCTTGTATTTTTTGTAACAACACATTTTATTTCATAATAGTTGTGATGACTGGTGTTTAGTTTTTCCCTCTTATTTTTTATTAACACGTTATAATAAGCTAGTCTTGTTTGAGGTTAGAATTTTTTTATATTAATAATGTTCTTGTGCTTTTTAAACATCTGCTTATTGACATACTGCGGTTGCTATTGCTGCTGTTTAATTTCCAGTCAATGCAGGAATTTAACAGTTGAATAATACATAATAAAAAAAATTGGGTTCTAGAAGGCAATTTTTTAATGGTCAATGATTCATAGATAGTCTGTTATTATGTTTTATTGTTTCAAATAATACATTGAATTTTGTCAGTGGTATTCCTTATTCTAAACTGTGACTGCTCTAAGCTTAATAAGTTACTCTTTACATAAGTGACATAATTTTTTTTCAGAGAAACCATCCAAACGGCAGCCAGCCCGTCTCCGTTATAAAATTGAGAAAAAAGTTCGAGACCACAATAGAAAAGTGAAAAAGGAAGCTAAAAAGAATTCAAAGTCAAAGAAAACAAAGCCTATCCAAATACCAAACATTTGTCCTTTTAAAGAAGAAATCCTTAAAGAAGTTGAGGCTGTGAAGAAACATAAAGAAGAAGAGAGGCAGAAGAGAAAGGAACAAGCAAAATTAGAGAAACAAAAGAAGATGGAGGAAAAGAAAAATAATCCACTTGGTATGGATACATTGGTATGTATACTTTGTATGTTATTAGCTATATTTCTCTCATTTAATTACATCACAAATTAAGAATGGTAACTGATATTTTTGTAGGTTATAAATACCTACAAATCTTTTAATTATCAAATATATTACTGAAGTCTTTGTAGCAGCTTTACTGTATATTTGATGTAGTTACCAGTTGAAATCAAATCAATGTATTCATAAAGTGCATACAACTTGGTCATAGTATCGCAACACTGCACTGAGCGATTACAAGTGTATTAGGTCTGTATTAGGTATACAGTGTATGTTACTGTTTACTATTTAAACAAAAGTATCTTAATTGCATATAATAGTCTTAAACTTTTTGGTGTATGTTACTACCTTGGTTTTTAAGTTCATGGAATCCCATTTGACATGTGCAAGGTAATATGGCTGTGTGAAAGGAAAATATTTATTAATGTTTGTGTCAAAATACAAAACTAGAAAAATGGAGTAATCTTATTAATGGAATTATTTTTCACATACCTCCTCACTACTATGCGCATATCTAGTAGATTCTTAACCTTAAAAGATATTTTATTATCAAAAAGATACAACAAAAGAACTGTAACTGTATTATGTTACATATCTTAATGGCAAAATCTCTTCTTTCAGGTGGCAAATGCACAAGCAAGAGGCAAGGTACATGATGCATTCAAAGGAAACGAAAATGAGAGTGATGATGTGGAGTTTGGTAAAGATAGGAAACAGGAAAACTCTCTCAAGACTTACTACAGGGAATTTAAGAAAGTGATATCAGAAGCTGAAGTCATACTTGAAATAGTTGATGCGAGAGATCCATTAGGTAATGAAATATTATTTTATTTTCTAACCATTTAAGTATATATTAGCAAAAGATGTGTTTGAAATGTTATAAATAATAAAATATTAAAAAAATATATTTAAAGTATTTTGAGTGCATCATCAGACATTGATATATTGGGGAATTTGGCATGCCTCAAAATCAAGCTTAGTTTTTTAATAATACACATTCAAAACTGAGTCATGTTGTACCTAAATTAAAAAAAAAATAGCCATGACAGTCAGCTAAGTGGACAGACAATTTTAATTTTATAGAGTTAGGCATACACTCTCGTATTATTTAGGGTTTTTATGCCAAAATAAGTGTTTTTTTTTTTTATTATATCAATTGAGCTTGTAGTGTCACCAGCCACTGCCGCCTATGAACACCTGTGACTAATTTCATATAGAATTGTAAGAGAGATTGTAGTTTATAAATCCTGTTAGTGTTTGGTGTTACTAAAAATATCAGTTTATTATTATTTATTAGTAGGACTGTGAATGTTAGGACCCTTAGTAGATTTATTATTCAAAATACTACTATGAAAATTACAATCTTCAAAGTATTTGGAGCATCAGAGCAAACAATCTCCAAGACACAATGCCCTCGATTGCTGAGAAGCTTACTAAATTGAAATTTCATAATTTTTCTTGCATTCAGGTACTAGATGTGTACAAGTAGAAGAAGCAGTCAGGGAGTCAGGAAAGAAACTAGTGTTAGTTTTAAATAAAGCTGATTTAGTTCCCCGAGCCAACCTCACAGCTTGGCTAAAGTACCTCCGCAGGTCTGCACCAGCAGTACCCTTCAAGGCGTCCACACAGGATCAGCAACATAATTTAGGAAGAAAGAAGATGAAACATATTGTTAAGGAAAAAGAGATGAAAGGTAAAGTATTACTAATAATATTCCAACAATTTCTATGTAGTTAATTGATATAATAGAGGTCGAAGTAATAAGAAGCATTCCTAGCCTGGCTTGTGTGGATCATAACTGATAGACCAAGTTAAGCAACAGCGGGCATTATTGGTGGTTGTATGAGTGACCACTAATGGTTAAAATTTCTTGAGCGCTTTCGTATTTCCGAGGGCGCGGATAGCCATAGTAAAGTCATGTTGGTGGTATGGACTGCATAAAAAATTCCATTGCTTGGGATGGCAACTAATTTCCCACTCATTTGCACGGGCGACGCTTAGGATGGCAAGTAATCCCCGACTTATCTACACTGGAGCAGATAGTGGAGTATGCTTATTGCTTCCTGTGAGACAGAGAAGTAGTCTGATGAATAAGACTATTATGAGATGAATAAGCAACCATAAAATAAGATTAAATAGATATAATAATAGATAATAATATAATAGATATAATAATAGATACTAAATAGATATAATAAGAATAAGATTATATATATATATACATAGATAATTAAATAGATTGAATTGAAAACAATAGTTTCTACCCTTTTAACTACGCTACTTTTACCATCTGGTCTAGTATCATTGAAATTATTTTATGGAATTTAAATAAGCAGTAGCATTAATTAATTATTAATTAATTATTATGTTTATAGGTTCAGCATGTGTAGGCGCTGAGTTACTGA
>DWPA01004028.1:0-13310 GCA_018251375.1 Calpodes ethlius | reverse complement strand
TAGTACCTACTCGTTGTTCTCCCAACTATCCCCAAACCAAAAATTAAACCATAGCGACACTTAGTTATAGCAACATTAGTATAGATGAATGATAATGGATAACAGTTATGTTCTGGAGGGCAGACACAATCCTGGGCAGCTGGCCCCGTCAATCTCCTGGATATGCTCATAATATGTTATTTTTTTACTGTTACAGACGAGAACTGGTCAGAATTAATAATGATACCAATATTTTAAATGCTCTGTGAAGACAGCAAATGTATAAAAGGGAACGGTCATTTGATATAAGTTACCGTCAAATTCGATGTCGGTAATCTCGCACAACTGAGTATGAAGTGAGGGAGTAACCAATTTCACTGATTTCTAAAAAAATAATTGACTATATCAGTGTTCAAATAATACAGTATCAAGCCCGTTGCATCCTTTTCATCGAGAACGCGCCGGTGCATGGGCGGCGGAGATCACAAGCCATGTATTAATCAAGAAATACTTGTTCACGAACATATAATCAACATAAGTGTATCTGAAATAAATTAATATTTTCTGAAATGTGTCCTGCACTGCCCTCATCGCTGGTTTGAGGATGGAGATAATGCGAGAAGATCAGGCAATTTTAAAACTACTAGATATTAATTAGGAACAAAGTGAATACATGGCTATCAGACTCACCTGTATCAATAAAATGAACATTATACTCCATATATCTATTTCTCCATATATTATTTCCATCCCTATATGTTGACTTAATTATATTTATCAATGGATATGATAAACCAAGAAACAGCCCCAGAAACATCGTCATAACCTAAGATTTTATGTCCTGAAATTCAGAGTTTCAAAGTTATCAACAAATATAAATGAAGAATAAGATAATTGATGACAATCGACAAAACCCCTGAATACATATAAAACTAGTTAATTATGCAACATACTCTGATCAAGAAATGATCCGCCAAAGCATCATAACTGTTCCTCTTCAGGTCAGAACCAACGTCATACTGCTTCATCAGACATTACTTCTTCATAAATATTAGTTAGACCATGAAAAGTCCATGAGAAGTTATAGAAACTTATTTCATCCCCAAAGAATATTGGTCTATGACTGAATGTATACCATAGTACATACCCACTTTATTTAGCTGCAACCTAAAACCTATTCGGAGGTCTGCATGTTTGTTTCGAACATAAAATGTATCTTAATGTCAATTGAGATACGTAAACAATGTTAGCAGATTATTACATTGTTAAATTTATACATTGTTAATTGTTACAACATGAAGTGTTCCATAAACACATGGGCGCACCCAGCCCCAGCGTATGTACCCAGCAGCTGAAGAATTTTGCTTGCCATCCAGTATGTACCTACTATTATATATGTTTAAAAGCTCTTATTTATTATGCATTTGCCCCACCTTAGGCGAAAAAAATTGGATTGCCACCGGACCAGGTCTGATTTTCTCTACCCTAAGCCAAAAGCTGGGTATGCCCATGCAACACCATGTAGGTAATATTAGATTTACGTGTTTATAGCTATTAAGAACATTTTTATACTTAATCCTAACATAATGACATGTAGTTTAATTATCCTTTTCCTTTTTATACTTAAATCTTATTTAATTGCTTCTTAATAAATTATTTTCAGTATTTATTTAGATGTAATTAAATGTGTTGTCCGGTTTATAAATCATTTTGTTTAGGAAAATTTTAGTGGCACAGATGTCTGTCCTATTTAACTTGAAATCGAATTTTAAATTATTTTGTTATAATATTCTATAAGAGTATTTTTTTACATCTGTAATTGTTATATTTCAGTAATTTATTAAAGTAAAACCTTTGATTATACAAGAATTGTCAGCTAATCAAAACATAAAATGTGATTATTTTATTAGATATCCTCTGTATTTCATTATCCTTCTGTTGTTCAAACAATATAAGAACAATACAATTAAACATTAATTGAATAAATGCTCATTAAAAGCTGTATAAGTTACCAGGGTCATTAATGTTATAAAGCATTCCTTTTTCATATCATATTTTATTGTAATAGATAATATTGTATAAGAACATAACCATGACGGAACACAACAGAATATATTGTAGAATAGTTATTCATATAACAGAGATATATTAAATAAATACATTCAACTCCTTTTTTATGTAAAATAAAATAATTTGACTGAAATTAATAACTTGTTTTTATTAATGCTCCTTTATATTCCAAATAAATATAAAAATCAAGATTAACGACAACAATTAAATATAAACAAACCTCTCGAATGAAATCTTTAGCCAATAAGAGATGTAGAATCAACATCATAATTAAAATCAATATTATAATATTACTGATACGGTATAAAAACTACAATTGCTCATATAATTGACTGTTTTCACATTTACCCTCCAAGTCCTACATGTGTTTTTATAACATACAGGTGTAAACTTGTGCTCCATGAATGTATGAATGTTTCATCTTTATGTAAAATATACTACACTATCAACAGAACTAGATATGAGGAAAGGAGGAAAAGAAGGCTAAACTCCTTACCACTTTCCACATTGACCCCGGGATTATTGTGGTCAACAAATGGGGACCGGAATCAACATACCCAAACATAAATCACGTTCTATATACATTTGCCAGAAAGTGGGGTGTTCCTTCTATAACATTTTCCCTTGTATCACTCAGCAACAACATTTACTCATTTATTAATTTCCTCAAATTCATCAGCTAACTGCATCAGCAGTGCGTCCACTGACCAGACTGTATCTGGCTCATCCTCTTCCACTTGTGGGATGTATGTGTTGAGCACCTGCAAAACACCCTCTATGCCTTCAACAGTGCCACCGACACCCACTCCCACTTCTGCTAGTGCGCTCACTGTTTCTGTATCCTTTTGCTCTGAACTGAAATTTAATACAACTATAATTATGTCAGTCTGTTTGGAGCAAATTAGGGGAGGCCTATGTCCAGCAGTGGACTTTTTTAAAGGCTGATAGATAGATAGATATATAATTATGTCCCTACAAACAACCAAACCAAAATATGTATATGAGTATAACAAACAAACAGAGAACCCCCTCTGGACTGACTGACCACATGTCAATTATAACATTGTATTAGTTTCATGTTGTATTATTTTAAACAAAAATATGTAGTGGTAGCCCATTTTCATGTTATTATGTTATTCAAATGCATAGCTTATAAATAAATTAAACAACTTTGTATGATTTTAAAAACAAAGGCATGAGAGGTGCTCGTAAGGGGATGAAAAGTTTCAATTGGTCTGATCAGTTTATAAGATGTTGCATCACCGGTTAAAGATTAAGACTAAGCGTTGATATTAAGAACTAACTATATTTATTATTTCTGTACTTACAGTGGGGGCTTTGATATTTCATTTTCAAACATATCTTGCATATCATCTAAGTCTGGAATTGTTGGAATCTCATCAACAGATTCTGGAGATTTCTTAGGAATAACATACTCTCTGAAATAGTAAATCATCGAAATATACTGTTGTTCATTGTCTTTAATTATTAAGAAGATGGAAATTATAGAACATACTTTGCCTCGATGTGTGTTCCCTCAGCCCAAACTCCTACTTTCTTTGGCTCCGGCATAAATGTTTCACTCATTTTCAATAAAATAACTCTTTTTAGCCAGTGTTTGTATGGTTTGTATTTGTTTACTTCACATTTACAGCTGTTACTATGACTACAACAGAGAAAATGTCGTAGTCTACAATATCGTGCAGCCACAGAGAAGGAAAAGATTATATGTATAGTGGAGTGAAGACATCGGACCTAATTCCAAAAACATTTCAGTGCAATACTGTCAATGTCAATCACATATTTTGATAGGTTGAGGTATGATTCCCACACGTCAACATGTAGAGGAACATAATAGCGTCATCTCTACCTAGTCTGTGATAGCGTCACACTTATTGTTATCCGTATATAATAATAGAATTCTCATATATTTTCTCTTTCCCATTAATTTTCTCTTATTTAGGGTGGCAGAGTGCCCGGAAAAGACGCTGCAATGCAACTTTGACTTTTGTGTCGCACTGATGATTAATAATTAATTTTAAACATGTTCTTCTGTTAAACGTTACATTAAAATTCAGTCCATGAATGGCATTATCAAAAGATCATGAGCTTTTTATACTTTTATTTCTCGTAAAAAAAACAAGAGTTGGACAATTAGCAAGCAACTACTCATTACAAAACTTATATGAAACATTATATTATGACCTCTCTAAACTAGGCTCAGATTATTATATTAGGTATTTCTTTGATTATTATATTAGGTAACCTTAGATCTAACTAAAAACCGGTACAAATTTCTAAACTAACTAAAAATCGTCCAGATTTATCACTGGCAATCGTAAGTAGACTTGACTAGAGCCACGAGTCCTCCAGCGGGTGAAGCGGGTCGAGGAAGGGTTTCAATAATACACGACCAGTCTATGTAACCTTTTTATTTCGTTTTACATAAAAACATTACAACATCTATTAAACACATTAAATGCGTAGGTATTTAATTTCGTTACACGTTTAACGCGGCTGTGATGTACAGATGATATAAAAATATTAGATATTTTCATTCATTAACATTAGATTTTCGGTGCTGTTTAAGCGTCATACGCTACAGAATACAACACGCTGTATGTAATGAAAAGAAAACAAACAAATATAATTTTCGTCGGTTTTGTTACTTTAAGCTACCGATCGAAATATCATTTAACGTTTGGAATAGTTTGGTGTGGGTGATGTATAAAATATCGAATTAACTGAAATGAGTCGACGATGTGACCGACAGAAGTTATTCAGATCTATTTTATTTAAGTGATCCGTCAAAGTTTTGTAAACTACATGAACCAACGAGTCGGCATCTTCATATATAAATAGTTGAATTTTGTTTGGAAATCATCACCAATAAACAAGCCTTAGGTTCAAAAGAATAAGAAAATGTCTTAAAAATGTGCATAACAATTATTTACTAAACTGATTTGTCAACAAGGAAAATGAAGTTAATTTAGCTGTAAAAATGAAAACTTAATATTTGGTACCAACACGTAAACACAACTCCTACGTTAAATTTAACAAATAAAAACTATCACTAAACATTTGAGATACTCATCGCGACGGTTCGTGTCACTAAAACAATGTTTCTTACAAAATAAAGTTTATTAATCTCCGAATCAATTAAATATCAGAAAATTCATACCGACAGACGAAAAATAGCGGAAACACAGTAACTACGTGTAAAGTGTTCGATCGTACAATTCAATCGTTTTATTTAATCGTGGTTCAGTCATTTTCAGCATTTAATATTTTTTTTAGATTAACAATTTTTTTATATAACACTTACGTGTATGTGTGCGTGGACGCGTCGGCCATCTTGTTTTTTAATAAATGAGTGTGTCGGCAACCGGCTTGTGTTTCACGTTTTGTGTGCCCCGCTACTATTTGCATATCTAACACGTGTGAAGAAAAATACTCTGTTACAAGTATATGAAACTGGGGCACTGATGACTTAGTATTTTTCATATGTGAATATCCGAAAAATAACTATGAGAGGCACCAAGGACGTTAGGTACACTAGAGGCGTTATTGATGGGCTTGGGATTGGGGCCATTACGCCAGAGATAATAATTGTAGGTTTAATTACAATGTATTTTTAACTGAAATCATGGCATTTTGCGTCTCTTCCGAATTGCATGCACGTGGGTTACAATATTTCCGCTTTTCAAAAATATCAAATTGCACAACCAAAAAGTTAAGCCATACGCAACATTGAACCTGATAATTTTGTTATCGTATTGCACCTTAAAGTATCTGCCTACAGTCTGTATTTGAATGTCAAACTTCATAGTTTGATTGTTGGTGAATTTTAACCCTTAACAACTACGGAAGCACTTCTTTAACAAAGAAATGGTAATTTCTCTTCGACTCATTCAATACACGCTAAAGTAATGGACGCTACAGAGAAAACATCGGTGTCGATCGACTGACCCCAGAATAAAGTTACGGTGTGCAACTGGAGAGCCATTTGGAGTTAGTTACTTGGAATTATATTCGTCATACGTAATAATATCGTCATCGGTTTTAGACTATGGCTATGAAACCCTAATCGCATAATTGAATTTTTAAAATATTTTATGTATGCACTTGAATTCTGTTTGGAAATAATTATAATAATAAGAAAAACTAGTAATTTCTTTAATTAACATTTTCTTTATCGCAGCGCGAGCAATTCACATCACAATCATGTTCAGTTGCGACAATAGTAAAAAAATTTGAAGCTTTCTTAAAATTTTGATATTTTTTATTATTCAACCATAAATAGTAATAAACAGAGTCACTAACTTAACTTAATTGTGTCTGCTTATAATGATTTCAAACGTCACTAACACAACATTCAAACGAAGAGTATGACAATTTATTCCCAGAATAAAGTTTGTTCAAATTCACCCTTAGTTCCATAATATCATGTACCTTTGTTCTAAGGGCAAGTCAAAATCGAATATTAACTAAATTATGTTTTCTGGAATGCACAAAAATGTATCAGTACAGCTCATGAACTCTCTTATACAGTCAGCTAACGGAGAGACGTGCGGGGAGGGGAGGGAGTCTTCCGGGGGCAAAATTATACACCGCTCACTATACATTTTAATACATACTATTTTGCATATTATATGAGGATGAAGAGTCGAATGCATAAGAAAGATAGAGAATATATGACGTCGTCAGTCCTAGGAGTCGGTCAATTTAATAATCGCAATGAAACGTGGGAGGCGCGCCAGTGTGCACCCTTTCGCCGCTGTTTCATACTTCAGATAATCATTGTATGTGGAAGCACTTTAAATTGAATTAATATTGTTATTAAATTAGTCCCCTCGCCGCCGCTCCGCTAGCCGACGTTAACACTAAATCGCTTATTTGGATCCAACTAGGCATTTCTAAACCAGTAGAAATGTTATTGAACCATTCCGTTAAGTAGAAAAAAATATATAAGCGTCAATGTTCCAGGCATTCCTTACAGTAACAAACAACAATCTCTCAAAGTAACATATACCTATCTATAATTAAATTAAAGGCTTACATTTTTATTTGTTGTGAACTGTTATTGAAAAAAAAAGTCCGAAATGAAACTACACTAATGAAATTCGGTTTAACTCACAACACGTTCGAAACGGCGATTCAGTTTGCTGAGTTTGCTGGTAGATGTCGCTAGTTGAAGGCAAAGTTCGGTTCATTCGGACACACGTTTAAAGTTTGTGAAGTTCGCGTCAAAAAAACTATCGACGTAAAGTTCGTAACCACCGCAATATAACTGCCAACCCGCTCACTCCACTCGGTGTCGTCACCGCACCATGTGAATCACCACTTCACCGAGAGATCACCCGCGCGGCTCACTGATAAGCCAGATTGTTCAAAGTTCCACCGTACAAATATAATGCAACTCGTATGAGAAATTTCGACAGCGTGATTAAGGAATACACGTTTGCTGTGCATTAGGCTTAGGATCCACCAGAGATTTACGAGGTAGCGAGGCATCAGAGGGGAGTACGAGGGAAAAATCACCAATAGAATTACGCTCCGTAGCTACGTCACGCGCGGCTATGAAAATGACGTCGTCGTATTGATGAATTTTCCTCGCACGCAGCCTCGCTCATTCGCCCAACCTCTGTAAAATTCCTCCCTTATGCACCGGAAATCCCCACTACATTGGACTAGTTAATGGTAATCGTTAAGAATGAGGCCAGTGTGGTGTCACTGGTGCAGCGGCTGGTGGTTGTCGCCGATGTCCGCGTCCGGGCCCAGGAAGCCCAGCAGCGAGGTGAGCGAGATGTCCGCGCTGGGGATGGTGTCCAGCGACACCGGCGGGCCCTGCGGCACCTGCGGCAGCTGCCCTAGCTGCTGTTGCTGCATCTGGAACATCATATTTAATAAAAGTAATGTTTCTTAGTGCGTTTGTATGTATTAGTAGTACACTCGTGTGGAACGGGAGCGAGAATATGCAATTAATAAAATATTAATTTTTAAATCGCCTAAAGGGAAATTAAAAGGACGGTTGTGATACTCAGTCTAATACTAATGTTGATCTGTTATGACAGATATTTTAAATTACTTAACATCATTCAACAAATAAGGTATTGTACGAGTGACAAAAATGTCTTGAATGTTTTTTTTTTATTTAAGTTTAATGGTGCTGGACATTTTTGGACGGTGAGTATGTATATGAAAGAATAGTCTTAAATTTTCAATTAATGAAAAACAAATTAAATCAAAGGGAGAGAGCCTGTGCTTTCATCCTTTCTTCTCTCCCAACACATTGGTGATTCCTTTGATGGCCGGAAGATTTGCCGGAAGTCGCTTTAGAATCGGTTCAGTAAAGTTTGGAGCAGCTGTCACATCATTTGGAACAAAGTCATAATATACAGGTTAACCTGAACAAAACCGAAATCCACATAAGTTATTACCGGTTGCTGCATCACGCCGGCGTTGATGAGAGTGTGGTCGACGGGCGACGTCGGCAGCATGTGCATGTGCGGCGACGGGCTCTGGTAGTGCGGGGACGGCGCCTGCATGCTCGATTGGTCTTGATAGTGCGGGGAAGACAGCACCTGCATGTGCGGGGACGGGACGTGCATGTGCGGCGACGGGCTCTGGTAGTGCGGGGACGGAGACTGCAAGTGCGGCGACGACGCTGGCACGTGCATGTGAGGGGACGCTGCCTGGAAGACGATTAAAATATTATTTAAATTAATGAATCGTCAGATCCTTGTGAGTTATAGATACGGAATATTGGTAGGTTAGTCAACAGTTTGTTTCTAATATCAGCAATCATTATGATAATTGTTTTTTAAGAAATTTTGTGAATTTCCATTAAGAACACCTTGGACCCACGTGTAACTACTTGGATGTGTTCTTTGTATCCACGTCAGCACCACTAGATTCCCTCCCACATGATTCAAGAAGTTTGTATTTGAAAAATTCACACAATGATTTCAGAAATGTACATCGTGGTGTTCAATTCATATGCCGTGGGTTATGTTATTAGATATATTACGTCATTTCATTATAATATGTGTAACAATTTTAAAGTGACTCTTTAAAATGTATATTTTTTAAACGTGTCTTATCGAGGAAAAGAAGCGGCGTAAGAAACTCCTCAGAACATCTTTAACACTATCTAGGGCATTACCTGCATTGTGGGGGATCGCGGGTCCATGCTGAGCGACTGCAGCTCCAGGCCGACCTGGTGCATGCCGGGCAGCACGGGCTGCTGGTACAGCTGGTAGGCGCCGGGCGCCGCCACCTCCGCCGGCATGTTCCACTGCTGCTACATAAACACAGGCGATGAAAAGCCTCCTCTACCAGTAAGATCCTTTTATCTTTATTGTTTTTCTTAAAATGTTTATCATTTTAAATATTGTTTTATTTAATTTGCAACTTTATTTTTGACCAGCGTTTCGTGTACACTTAAATAGCAATAAATAGAATAGCAAAGACATTTTGCACACGCACCACTCTCCGAAGCCAATTCTAGCCACCGAACATACAGAATTATACAGGTATACAATATGTCAGTATGTAGAGCGGTACCTGTGGATTGACCCGGAAGTCCTGGTAGTGGGGCGACATCTTCGGCCGCGGGCTGCGACCGACATCTGGAAACATAAGTACAATGTTACTTTCATATCTTATTTTATTTATTCAAGGAATTATCTTGAATTAAATAGCAACAATTGACATATATGAGTACGTCATCAACTTAACCCCAATATAAGGGTATATGCCATATCTTCCTGTTTAGTACAAACTAATAGGAATATCGTGTGAGATTTGCCATTTTATCTTAGTTAAAAACAATGGCGTTATGTGGTGAGATCGTCACAAATTTTGTTTGTGCTGATCTTCTACACACAACACGGCCCTCGTTATCCTCGAGATTGAGTCAACCTTGCCCGCATAGCACTCTCACACTCATTCAAGGAACGAAATATCCCAGATCTCTTCTAATGGATGTCTCAATGCAACAAAAACCACGCAGTTCTATGTAACTATGAGTAACTTTTAAACGTTCAGAACCATAATAGTTATAATTTATTATGCATTTGCATGAAAAAAATATATTGATGTCCCCTTGAGCTGGGTAAGCTCATGGTAATATCATATATAAAGCTATAATATATAATTATAGGAGTCTGTGACCTGATTCCCGTGTTACCAATGCCGTTACTACCACCGAGGTACTCTGCCACCTCGGAGTCCATTTACTCAGTGTAGTGTTCAACTCACCGCGAGGCTCCTGCTTCACCTGCGCCTCAGCCACGAACGCCGCCGCAGCACCTGCCACACACAGACACGTCATTCACTGACCGTTTACACTAACGATGGCGAAATAATGGCTTGTCCGGAAAGTTCGAGCCGATTTTCGGTAGGCAACGCGACACACCTCTGAATATATCACAATTATTGAAGACAAATGCCATGTAAACTCTGTAATTATTTTAAAAGAGATAACTTCAGCCATATTGGAAACAATTTTGGGTTGATAACATATCGGCACGAACTTTCCGGACAACCCTATATAATGCACGGTTCATATCCAACTCGTAGTATACTACGCACATGGCGCGACTTTGAGAGTGATTTCAAACTTCATAAATAACGTAGATTGATTGAGAATCCACTCCATAGATTGAAAACATTAATTTATCATGTAGAAAACTAAGTCGACGTGGTTGAACTGTGCAGTATCTAACAAGCGAACAAACACACTGACAGACATTTAACGAAGGAAATTATATATTTATCGCTTGAGCTGCGAAAAATATATAATAGCTCTATAAAAACATAAAAAGCATGCAGTTACAAATATATACCAGAATACATTTTAATGACATATTTGTGATATAAACACTACAAGCATATAAATAAATGTATGAATGAAATAACTAATGAAATGAAAGCTTGTGTAAATATAGTGTAGGCTCAGGAGCGGTGCGAGTGGCGTAAGTTAGGGGAAGCCTGGGCCAGCAGCGGATCTTCAAAGGCTGATGGTTGGATTATGTAATCATATATATTATACATTATATTTTTAATTTGCACCGGTTAGCTGATATTAATATTACTGAGGACGTGTTTTATATTCCTACACAACATATAATGTACGGTCACTTTACATTAAAATAAACGGCAAGTTTTTAAAACATAATATCTTCATAAATATGATATCTATAAAGTTTATCCACCCCTCCGTCGGTCGGCTATTGGAACTGTTATTAAATTATACCTGTAGAGCAAGAATATAATATTGCTCGCAAACATATTATAATTTCACTATCTTTTTAACTGTACAATGATATGAGGAATGAAATGTATGTATGTATATGAACGAGCGCCTATTTTAAGTATCTATCGTATGGCGAAAGTCACATCAATAACTAGACTAATCTACTAAAACAGAACAATATATCTATAAATTGAGAGACAATGGCAGGTATACCATGAGTAAAACAATGAGTAAAACCATGCAGTCGAACCGAACAACAAAATGTCGACGTAACAAATCTATAACCGCGGCCGCTACACTACCGGTCAGGACTTGATCCGGGGAGACCAGTGGTCTGTCTAAGTCAGCCCACCTCATAAAATCCTATATCCTATATTGATATCATTAATGTCCTCGCCTTATCTGCGTCCTAGCGCATTAAAAATGAAATCACGTAGACGCCGTCAATATTTTAGCGTGCTAATTAACGCGGTTAATGACACAAATTAACGGGAAGTACAATTTGTATGGAACTCCATTAATGTGCCGAATCATTAACCTTCTTGGTTTAACCGTGTTATTGAAAACGTCGACGTTAATATTAGCGTAGATTTGGCAAGGACATTAGAAATATGCATGTATCGACAGCGACACGTAGCTACACGCAGTTACAGGTTTGTTACGTCGCGTAAAAGTAACACTCCAATGCTAATATACATATGTGTGACGCAAACCACGCAACTCAACAAGCATGCCACACCACGCCAACCGTGGGTACCCGTACCTGCGCTCCGGGCGAGCCGAGCTCGGGGTGTGACGACGTTCGGAATTAAAACATCTCTTGTAAATCGACTGTTTATTAGCATGTTAATAAGGCAGATGTTCGCATCGCGCAATCTTGACTTCACCCAATACATCGTGTAAAAAATGTAAAGAAACTTTCAAAAAGAGCAGCTCGGTATAAAACACGTCACGGAGGCCAAAAATCTGTTCAAAACACTAACCTAACGATAAATCGTAAGTCGTACAATGTAAATACATCTAAACTTTAGACGATATATGTAATACTCGGCGGAGGGAATCTACTCCGTCGTACGTCGGGAAATACATTTCATATATTTCAACACTTAGTACCCACGACGAAGTTTGTGCTACAGCAGTACCGTGACAACACGTACGTTAGGAATAGTAAACAGTTCAACTACCCCACACAACACCGCCAAATGAAAAGTATGCGGATTAAGTACATTCGTATATATACTAATGAGAAAATTTTTAATATCCACATTAGACTACAACTATTATTAAGTTTGGACTGCGTCATCAATAAAATTCGTACATGAAGCCTTACTCTATAAAACCGTTTGTAATAACAATATAAAAAATGTATTCAACAAGCATGATTTCATCATTACGATTTAAAATATATGGAGGCGCAATCTCTGCCGCGGCCGCCGAGGTGGCCGCCACCACAGTGGATGGTCACCTTTACATCTTCACTACAACATAATTTCGTCACTGGGAAACCAAAGGTACTAAATCGTCAAAGGCCGTTTTACAGGA
Source organism: Calpodes ethlius (assembly GCA_018251375.1). NCBI lineage: Eukaryota > Metazoa > Arthropoda > Insecta > Lepidoptera > Hesperiidae > Calpodes > Calpodes ethlius. The sequence goes on along the minus strand of DWPA01004028.1, from coordinate 460 downwards.
GAGCGATATAAAGTTTTATTTTGCACAAAATCGAGCACAACTTACTTCCTAATTGTCCTATCTAAATGCAGTAAAAGCGAAGATATTGTGTCAATGTAACGTTTTGGAGTTTGTATCCTCCACAAATTTGTAAATTTGATTATAACTTGCATTACTTTAGTATGTTCCGGTGCCAAAATAATGGTCAGATGGTGACGACACCGAGACAAATCGACGCAGAAGATAAAATCCTATCCAACGATATATCGCTTCTTTCCTTCAATAACGTGTTATCTTTAAAAACACAATTTTACAGTAAAGCATTTTTTAACAACCAAAAAATATTTTACTTAATTGCGTAATTTTTTACCTTTATTGTAGATTACGTACAAACTTGTACAAAAATGGCCAATTAAAAAAAACTGAGTTTTCAAATTATTGAAGCAAATAAGCGATATAATTATATCTCATTTTGGCCGAA
>DWPA01004027.1:0-13310 GCA_018251375.1 Calpodes ethlius | reverse complement strand
GTTTAATAAATATCCGACTTTCACATCCAGTTGCAGAAATGAACTATAAATATAAAGACTGATCTAATATAAATCGTAATCCTTTTAACAGTCATTTGCAGATACTGTTAATGAATCATTGAGAATTTGAGTTTTACAAACACTAATATTATAAATGTGAAAGTGTCTTTGTTTGTTGTTTGTCCATCTTTCAAGGCGGAGTGTTCTTATTAGGAGATTTTTGAGAGGATGAAGAGTACCATAGACTTTTCACCGGGAAAAACGTCCCATTTATGTGGGAAGATCTTTTACGATGTATATTTTAGCCAAATTCTAGCAAGTGGCTAACAACTAAGCGTTGCATAGAAATTGACAATTGACAACCTTTTTATTGCTGTTCTTTTCTCAGACGTATGCGTCTCCTCGGGCAACATCAAGCTGTTAAAACTTAAAGTTCGTTTCGACAAGTAGCTGTCAGATCAAAATTATTACTTGTTTTTACCTATTCATTGTTGTTACAACATGAATACATCTACCGACGTTCAATATGTTATCTGTGACATATTTTCAGAATAAAAAAGAATTTCACAAGCATTACGTAGCAAGTTACACGGGTATATACGAGCCACGGTACACCGGCTCCGAATGAAAGCCGACGTGTCTGCGCGCTTCTGTGAGCGTGCCTTGCTTTACCGCAGCGAACAGAAATTTAAATAAATGAACCACAGTTCCACGTTCAAACTATTATGTACCTTATATTTATGTTCTTGTTTATAAATCTATACATATAAATAAAATTGGAGTGTCTGTTTGTAATTTTGAAATAACCGCTTTTTACTATCTAGCACTAATCTACATACGGTACATACGCCAAAATATTGTTTTTTTGACTATTTTTGTCTGTCTCTTTGTGCTGGCTAATCTCTGAAATGGCTGGACCGATTTTGACGGGATTTTTATTGGCATGCAGCTGATGTAATAAGGAGTAACTTGGCCATTAAAACAAAAAAAGTAAAACACTTTTTCTTTAATTCCACGCGGACGAATTCACGGGTACAGATTGTATAAAATAATGAAGCACGGTTTTATTATACCTATTACATCATTAATAGTTTTGAAAATTAATTGCGCAGTTCTCAATTTACAATCATATTGATGATGGAAGGTTATACAAAGTAGTCTGAGTGTTTTACTCAGTAATATCTCAAAATCCAGTCTTAGATATCTTTGTCCTCGTCATCCATGCCTCAATAGAGACGACATACCACTTACGACGTAGAGTAATATTGCAAGTTAATCATTAAAATCAATTAATTATTTAAACAATTAAAACATAGTATATGAACAGAAACCAAGTTAAATATAAACGTTGTAACAGTGCAAAAAAAATATTTATCATTGGAGAGTTCCTTATTTTGGAACGAAACTTAAGTTAGGTAACTGAAAAATAGCTTTTATTATAATGCATTATTATCGAATTTTAAACAATGAGTAAAATAAACTTCGTAGGATAAGAGGAAATAGTTCTAATTTGGCTTACATGTTTGACTCTGATAAAAATAATAACATACTTATGTAAAAAAAACATTAAAATTTTAACTAAAGTTAAAAAAAAAATGGTTTTATTTTACAGGGTGTTATTTATTTTACCATGTCCAGTGTCAATCTGAAATCAAATCTTGTTAGTAAAATTCGACATACTTTTCAGTGTCTAAAGTTCTATAAAATAGGATTCGTTAAAAAGCATAAAATAATATTAGGCAATCATTCTGACAATAATTGATAATTATAAGTACATAAGGACACATATGACTATGGTGCCCAAACTCATGGATTAGATCAGTTTTTACCCTAATAGTTTAATGTGTAAGTTTTTTCTTGCTAATTTCCTTTGCCATAGCGAGTGGTAATAAAACACATAATAATTATAGGGAAGATATATTGCGCTCGCTACAACTTTGCGTGACAAAGAATACTTTTAAAATACTTTTTCTTTTATAAATCTCTACAAAGTTAATTATTACGACCTGTAGCCTAGTTGGTAGTGTTCTGTGAAACAAGAGGTCCCGGGTTCGATTCCCAGCTGGAGCACAATTTTTTTGACAGATAAATGTTTGTTCTTGAGGTGATGTCTAATACTGTGACTTAATATTTTACTTTCGTGTCCCGGAGCCCGAGCACGAGCTGTATGTTGGATTGTCTTAGAGAAAATTAAGGCAGAAACATTAATTTATTCAACAGCTCATTCACTTATTATCCGACCGCAAGAGGATTTTTCGGTTAGAGTTAATTAATTCAAGAGCTTTTAATTAGGATATAATTAATTTTTACAACGTTCGATTTTGCTCGGATTTTTGAGACCATGCTCTTGGCTACGAGCGCGTATTACATTTAATGCGCTAGTCTGATAAATTTTCTGACAAAATCTTAGCTATGATTAAATATCTTTTTACTTTTGTTATCTAAAGTTAGAAACTATCTAATGATTATTTAAAAGTTCATATTATAGATAGCTCAGAAGAGATGTTTTAATTAGAATTGTATATAATACTAGTCTTAGAAAGATAAACTTACTCCTATTTATGACCCTAAATCCTTTAGGTCAGTGATTAGATATCCTTAAGTCTTAATTTTGGGTAATTAATACGAAACAATGTTTATGTACTTTTGTCAAATACATCTTCTATTCAGGGTAGGCAATAAGCTTGCAGTGCTACTAACTCTTGCTGTCCATGCTATACATCTGTGACAAATCTCAAATAGAATAGTAGGAGGAACTGTAGTTAGTTAATAAGTCCTGTTAGTATTAGGAGTAAATGAGAATATCATTATTCTTCTTTATTTTTATTCGTTAGTAAGAAGACTATGGACCTTCAGACTGATAGTGTAGGTTGATCTTCTTCGTAATTATGAGTAATCGTTAGTAATTTAAATAGTAATGGTTCGAACGTTGGTTTCCCGAATGTAGGGGCGTGAGATCATATCCTGCGCGCACCTCTAATTAAAAAAAAGTTATGTGCGTATTACAAGTTAATTATCACTTGCTTCCGTGAAGAAAAACATCGTGAGTTACCCTTCAGACCTGAAGAGTTCTCCGTAATGTTCTCAAAGGTATGTGAAGTCTGCCAATCCGCAATCGTCCAGCGTGATAGACTATAACCTGTACCTCTCACATTGTGAGAGGAGACCTGAGCCCAGCAGTGGGTCAGTTCTGGGTTGTGATGATAATGATGATTAGTAATTTGTCACACTCGAAGTTGGTTAAAGATGTTTTGCTACTGAGTACATGTGGTCGCCTCTAGCTTGGATTTAGTTTTGATATTTGAAGTTCGTTTCTACACCTGGTTGTTCGACAGATTATTCAACTATAAGTACTAACCCGGTACTTAAGTACTGGAATATTTGAGGTGAGCTGTTAGCCAGTGCTTCGGTCAATAATCTGAATCGCGATCCTCCACGCGTGTACACAGTTATTTCGGGATCATTAGTGAATAAAGAGCCGTTTTGTTAAGCTCGCCTTCGTAACAGCGTGTAATTATTTGGAGAGCATTTTGTTGTAAATCCTCTTAAGTACAGTCTTCAACAGGAGTTTCTAGGGTTCTTTAGTTGATAAGAAAATAGAAAGTTAGTGAGCCATGAACTTGCAGTAAAATGTAGCTGCGTTTGTAACTTTCTTTCCGTAGACTGGGATGGAACTGCATTTCAGGTGAGCGATAAACGAATTCTAAATTTTTTAATTGTAAGTGCATAAACTTAGTGTTATGGACTTCCAGTTCATATACGAGGATTGAATTCTTTCTGCACGTACTGTGTAAAGTATGCAATATGTTTCTGAAACAGCTCTATTTACTTATTTAGGTAAATAATTACAGTACAAGTATTACATTTTTATGATATTTGTTCAGCTGAAAGATTTTCGTGATGTACTAAAATACTTTTTTAATTCACATGTTCATTCTGGAACTACAAAGTTGATTTGACTACTTTTATTTATTTGACTACTCTGCCTCGATATGTTTTAACAAAGTTTTCGTCACTTCAATCAACGCGCACTCCGACATTAAAATCGTATCGAAAGACTTCAATTCACTTACATATCTCACAATTCTGCAGAGCCATGCATCGGCAATTTTTTAATGCATGCGCCGTCTCAACTGAAGAGCAATCTATATTCAAGGCGGGTATTCCATTAGCATTCAAATGCTGGCTCCTAGTCTAGAACTTAGTTATGTATTAGTCGCCAGTGACAGTTGGCAATTAGAGCAGCCTGACTGAGGGGCTGATTGAAATTAAACTGTTGTGATTGAGGAATGGCTCGAGCCGACATTGTTGTTCTTTAATCAACAATCAATATTATTGATTATTCATTAATTGATGATTGATTTACAATTAATGAGGGTGAATGTATTAGGAATGGATTTAGTATGTCATTTTTTTTTTTTTTTAAATAACCTCGTAGCCTAGTTGGTAGTGACTCCGTAAAAGCAATGAGTGCCGAGTTCGATACCCGGCTAGGCATATATGTATTTAAATGACAGATAAATGTTTGTTCTTGAATCATTGATGTCTTATTTGAGTTTCTCACGTGACCCGTGACATGGAATCCTAATGCGGGGGTATGGGAGTATAAGTGTTAGTTATTTATTTATTTATAATTAATTTAGACATATATTTAATTTATAGTTGCAATGAGTTTGAATCAAATTTTAATACGCCGTAAAATAATTTTATATAGTTACTCAATGAAAAAAAATCAATATGCCCCAATATAAATAAAACCTGGGTCGCAGTTTTCCAGGGTCAGGTTCTTAATTTCAACCGTTAATATTTATTATTTTTTACCAATTTTGCTGTTAAAACGAAAAATACGTTTTAATTAAATCATGATACCTTTATGAATAAATTTATTCTTCATTTAGACTATCGCATGAAAATTCGCGATGCAGATACAAATTTCCAGTCCTATCCACCAGTAGGTAATACTGTAACATAATTAAAACATATTTATTCATTGGCTTTTAAATAGAAAAATCACGCTGTGATTAAACCAGTTAGCTGTCTCGTTTTTGGAAACAGTACGCGACGATTCTATCTAAAGAGAAATTCAGAAAATTTCGGAGTGTAATAAGCAGTGATAACCAAGTGGTTCGATCGTTGGTTCGAATACTGCACGCACCTCTAATTTTCAAAAAGTTATGTGAGTATTACAAGTTAATTATCACTTGTTTCGGTGAAGGAAAACATCGTGAGGAAACCTGCACACCCGAGAGTTCACTATAATGTTCTCGAGGGTGTGTGAAGTCTACCAATGAGCACTTGGCCAGCGAGGTGGACAATGGTCTGTACCGCTCCAATTGTCGAAAGAGACCCAAGCCAAGCAGTGAGACAGTTATAGGTTAATATATTGCGAATTAATCACAATTTCTAGTAATTTATACTAATATTATAAATGTAATGCGTTTATTTGTTTACTTGTCTTTCTTTCACGACTTATCTAAGCGTCATTATGCTACGATTTGTGTAGATTTGAAGGATTTAGAGTACCATAAGCTACATTTCACTGCGAAAATTCATCATATTTTTGTAGGAAAATCCATTACGATGCATATTTCATCCATAATAAAAGAAAGTTTTAAATAATATAGAGCTGCCTGGCGGTTGCCATGATGCCAATGATAGGAAAAAAATTACGATATTTTTCTCGCTGTTGTTTTTCCCATGCATGAAACAACGAGTAACATCTGTTGTATTATTAGTTATGTCTAATTTCATTCATCGTCACCCAATCAACCGCGAGGCAGAGCAAAATGATAGTTATAGAGACATAACAAACCAATGCAATTTGGAATCTCATGTCGGGGCTGACTAAGCTCGGAGCACTTAGTACCCGAGCGTTGTAATGTGTAATCTCAGTTGCCATTAGGGCGGAGTAATTTGGCGGCATTAGTTGCCCGCTGGCTGTACCGTCGAGGAAATCTCGAATGTAGCAACAGCTGGTTTTAATCCGATTGTTACGAAGGGACTTCTGTAATCTACGAAGATTATCTTATTAAATACTAGGCAGACCCTCGTTTCACTCCGTCAAAACTTCCAATTATGTTTACAAGTATTCGCATACAAAATCTATTTTTATAGGCTTGTTATTTTGTCTTTTACTGCGTTTTGATGTCTAATAACGTCAGAGTAAGATTTATTATAGATTTAAAAATGTTTTTTTTAAGTATTATCAGTTTTAAAATGCTTTATAATTCACCGTGTGAACCAATAGCTCAAATAAAACAATTCGCAATTCGTATGCACCTGGCGAAAGCAAACTTTGCGAAGCTCGGTAAGAAAACAAAGTTTACGGAATATCGGAAACACGGTTTGGTTTACAAATTAAAGAGTCTATTTTTATAGGGTATTTCGATGATTATTAGTATGCAACAGGCGAAGAATAAATATCTTAAGGATTGAGTTAAATTAAGATAATGTAAGAGGACTTTCGACCTCACGAAGAAGAAGACATCACGTATTCAATGTTTTAAAAGTATCAAGACCAGTTGGGTCTAGTTAGGACCAGTAGACCAATTTGCCCTAAGTCTAATACTAGATTTTTAGGGGGAATAATCATATGTCTGGTATTATGGGAGATTAAAGCGCTTATTTCTTCTTTTTTAATGATAGACTTTTTTCATTTTTCATTATCAATTCCTCTCAGATATAATTCTAATAATAAATCAGTCACAAATAATCATATTGAAAAGTAATAAATATCGTAGCGTATTAAATATTTATGTCAAAGTTATGATAAAGGCGTATAACCTAAAGCCTATTGACCAGAACGATAGACGTTGTTTTTTTTTCTGAGTGAATTTAATAGCTACAATGCTTATAAAAATATTGGCTCCATTTTTGGAGTTAGGGCTAAGTTTTGACGAACCTCATATTTATCTAAAATGTTATATGTTATATACATATATTTCATATTATAAATAGCACAAAATTGATTTTTTCCACAATATTTAAATATTATTATTACGATTACCAACACATCTAACTCTAGTCATAAAAAGTGATATGTCATCTAATTGAATTATATTTATTTTCAGGTAAGTACCAGCGCATATACTGTGTAAAAATTATTTACGGATGATCAACAGTGAGTAAAAATATTTATCGTATTTAAACAACACGTTAAAACAAGCCTTGGAACCGTAAGTGTTAATGACATTATTTAATTATTAAAAGTTGTAACCGTTCTATAAGTCTTTTGGAACTGTACAGAGAAGATTGGAACGTAACATTTTAAGCTTCTCCGAGCAACTTCCTGCTTGATAATTAACTTAAGCTGAATCTTTTCGAATAATTAACAATATGACAAAGTTTACGCTTATGCAATATTTGAATTGGAGAGGTTTTAGTAAGTAGTATATAGCAAATTTTAGAAACGTGAAGCGACAATGATGAGTTGATTAGGTAAATATAATAAGTATGTACACATTCGCTGGAATCGCAAGGCTCAGGACTAGTCCGAGTGGCGCAAATTAGGGCAGGCCGATGTCCAGCAGTGGATAGATAGATATGTACATACTTATAGGTTAAAACTAGTACGAGCTTTCATTATAATTCAAGTGAAGTAAATATATAGTATTAGTAACTTTCAGTACAAATTTAAGAATGTTTACTATACAATACGTAACGAACATTGTGGAAGTAATACATTGTTATGTAAATTTATTTTAGAACGTGTGAACACATGTATAACTATAATTCTATTATTTTTTACAAAGAACTTCACAGCCATATAGATGTCACTCAATTCTTTGATTCATGAATTAATATTGAACTTATGTCTTATTTAAAATGTTTGTTCTTAAATAAATATCTACTATAAATTAAACTTTCTAGTATAATTATTTTGTGGCAGACAAACTCATATAGTGTTTTGTTTGAAAATATTCATAATATACAGACAAGTTGGTAAGCCAGTAATGGTATGTGATTACCGTCTTTTATAGACATCCCTGACACCTAAGGCTTAAAAATAGGGAGGTCCATGTGCCATAGCTTTATTTAACTTCAACTGAATGAGTGGTGTTTCATACAACAAAAACAGTCATTATTTTAAAGACATAATATTATCGTACACTTTTAATTTAGATCTTCTTCTAGGAATATACAATTTCAAGCAATTGTGTTTTATCTATTGTTTAGTATATCTACGTTGTAATGGTAACATACGTAGAAACCGTTACGATAACAACCACAACAAAACTTATTCGAATATAGAACAAGCGAAAAGAAACGAAATCTCGTTCAGATATTCATCTGCTACTAAGAACAAGGGGCCTCAGTCCCGAGAGAGACCATGTTGCCTCGGGGCAATGGAAACTTGAATGCAAAGTAGGGGTAGGGTTTTGTATTTAAATGCGTAAATAAACATCTTTATATTTCCTTTGTATTAACGTATAATATATCGTATATATTGGTTTCCTGAACGTGGGGGTATGAGTTCGAACCCTGTAGGCACCTCAAATTTTTAATAAGTTATGTGCGTATTACATGTAAATTATCACTTGCTTCGATGCACGAAAGCATCGTGAGGAAACTTGCACACTCGAGAGTTCTTCATTATATTCTCGAAGGTGTGTGTCTACCAATCTGCACTTGACCAGGGTGGTAGACTATAGCCTATAAACCTGACATTGTGTGAGGAATCCGAGGTTGTGTGGATATTGAAATGTATCGTGGTTCAATATTTTTATCTCACGATACACGAATACACCTCACGAACGTAGCTGGATGACTAATTTTAAATTGGATTAGTTTTGCTCGAAGACTAACACTTTTATCTATAGTCAAGTTAAAGTGATTACTTGAATTGAAGTAATTACTTGAGCAAGTATATTTATTCAACAGCTAAGAATTTGAACGAAGTAAGTACCGTCAAATTTAGAATACTTAGCAAACTAGTTTCTCAAGTCATTACTTTAACTAAAGTTATAACTTTAACTTAACTATAGATGTGAATGTTAGTACTTGAGTTTATTTATGTAAATGACAGACACACGAGAAGACGAGTGTTTGCAAGTTTTGATTCATTAACAAGATGCTTATATGTTTCAGAACTGAATTCTGACTGTGGTAAAGTCGAGCCCTGAATATTATGTCAATTTGAACAATGCGAATTGAACTCTTAATTTACTACTCAGCATACCATCTTTCCATTTTTTTTACTTTTTACCATTTTTACAAACATATTTCACTATGACACACTTTTGATGTGACAGTTGGTTAATTAAGTATTTTTTATTGTTCTCTATTTCATTATTTTCTAAGATTTTTATAAGGGACTTTGCATTCACCCACATCATATAGTCAATATCCTAAGAACAGTCAGAAACCTCATTCGAAGAACTGTAATATAATAAATATAATAATATGTAAATAATTTTTGTGGAGGTGTGTAGGAATAGATGAATCGAGTTAAAGTCATAACCTTCGTTTAAGCTTTGCTGTAGCAGTAATAAAAAAAAACAAAACGTCAATCTCTTATGTTAAAGATTCCATCACCTTGAGCGCTATAGTTCAACGACCTGCGTCCTTGGCGTCATCTGCGGACAGCACTGACATGACAAACGGCGCATATGCGCTGGATGCGCGATAATAACGTCACTTGCATTGTGAAATATTATATTTGGAGCACTTGATTGATGTTCTATTGTTGTTGACACTAAACACCATTATCGACAGACTTCTACTGTAATAACGTAAGTTAGATATTAAGCGCAATCATTGAATGAGTTTTAGTGCACTTCGTGCCTACTCTTGTCGTAATTCAAGAGGTATGGAGTGTGTTTCAATATGGTGTTCCATTATAAGTTAATTAGTGATTAATTTTAACATTGATCACACTTCTGAAAGCCATTGTCGGTAAAAGGTACAGAGGAGAAATGGTTAAATTGTTTCTATTTTACGGTAAATCGAAAACATCCTTCAAATAAAGAAGGTGTTACGATAGCTACAACTCCTTAATCATCCAAAATCTGATATCACCCAGGAAATTTATTAGTTGAGAGTTAACTCTTAAACTTATATTTAAATTAACCTGATCTTCATTTTTAAGTTACGATACATAAACAAATTTACTCAACTACACCAAGATAAGGAAGTATCTTTAACAGTAATCAGAACTCATTTATTTAACTAAAGCCTCTAACGAAGACCTAAAACATTTTTTTAGTAACCTACACGAATACAAAATACTTAGATAACTTATCTTCAAATCTATAAGTAACTAATCTAATTAAAACAGTATCCACTAGAAATTAAAGTAATTTTCTTACGTCAGTGCAAGTTGTAGCAACGTCACGTCGCACAGTTAGTTTTCGTCTAGTTATGTCTCGTCACAGTAAGCAAGTTGGCTGCGGCCCTCAGACTCGGAGGAGATTTATCGCCGTCTGCCCTGTGGCCGCACGTCTCGGCGTGATGTACACTGCACGGTGGATTTATGCGACGTTTATAGAGGGAATTAAAACTGTATGGCCTGTTTCTTGGGCACTGGATACAGTTTGTGGGCATCGCAGTGTCTTAGACGCTATTGTTTCATTACAAGATACTAATAAATCGTTAGATGAGTGTGTATAACAGAAAATATATTTATTCATATATACTTTACCGGTAACGTATAGATATGTGTCTAGGTTTCTCCACAAACGATGTAAGAAAAAAGTATATAAATTATTTTATCTGGGTTATTTAAGGTGTATTGGTTGGTTTCAAAGTTATCCAAATATTACTTGGAACTGATCATAAAAACCTAACAACATAATTATAATATTTACACATGTGTCCATAGTCAAATTACAATCATTATTTGATTTCAAGCAATGATATAAGCATCATAATTGCAGTATTCTAAATTTGACAGTTTTTTACTTCATTCAAATTCTTAGCTATCGAATATAGTCGCCCGAGTTGAGTACTTCAACTTGAGTAATTGCTCTAATTTGTCTACAGATATAAGTGATAGTGCCTTGTAAATGCTGAAGTATTTTTTTGCATCTGCTGTTACTTAGATAAACTCTGTTTGCATTAAAAAAAATGTACTCTAATTCTGATCTTACCTAACTTTATGGATAACTTTCTACTGGTATTACTTGCTCGTCTGATTGCAAATGTTATGGCCATCAAAATGATTACCAATATGATGTCAAGCACTCAAAACTAGAAAATCACTTTCTAAACGCCTACCTGGCACTCACAGCAGTACAGTTTAAAAAAAAAATTTTTTTTTATCTCATCACGTCGCATCTATTACCCTATCTCAGGTAAACAAGCGCCTAAAGCACCTTAAGCGAGAGATAAAAATTCCCCTCATCTCGCACTCATCGCTCTCAACTTACAACCGATCGCGGGAAAACAAAGGGGCAAGAAAATTCAGGTGCTTTTTGCGCGTCTACGCTTGGGTTCTCCAGGGCTGCTACGGAAAAGTTTCGTAGCATAACGTAGAGTTTTCGTAGTACATGTATTTGTTTTTATTGATTATACTATTGTGAATTTTTCTTTAAATTTACTATTGACAAGTTTATGTTATGTAGTTTCTATGTGTTTACAAAAATGTAAGTGTGCAATTATATTCGAAACATACACATATTAAAGTTAGATAAATAGGTCAGTGAGTCTACTGAAACTAACTGACTTATTTATCCTTACTCGAAACTGACGATTAATTAAAAAAAAGTTTAATATAAAAAAAAGAAAGAGTCTTTAAAATAACACCTTTTGTAATAAAACACCAAAAAAGGTACTGGGGTTGATATTTTAAACCGTTTATTCGAATATATAGATACTAAAATATATTTTAAATGTTATCTTTTATTTATTATTCAAGTTTTCAACCCTAGGGGGCCCACGTGCGCGGGCGTGTTGTCATTCCCACGATTCTTCTTGAACATTTTCAGTGCTGGGCCTCTGCCAGCAACGCTATTAAGTGCAGCGGCACCCAACAAACATGATAATATTATTATTAATTTTTCAGACTGTTTTCATACTTTGTTATTAAGCGCATTACATACGGTTGGTATAATGAGAAAATTGACTTTTCATTAAAGATAATTAGAAAATTTTAATTGATAATTTGATAAAAGTGTGTACTTATTGGAGTATACATTATTATATTTTATTAGTTGTATGCTAAAGCCTTTTTTTATCAGAGTTAAACAGCGTGTCCTAGAAAAAAGAAAGAAGAAAAATACATGTAACTTGTGTTTCTTTTCTATACATTTGTTGAGTCACGAATAAAGGCGGACTTCTACTACATTTTAATTATGCGTTATTATAAACCATTATAATTTATGCTAGTGAGCTATTAATGAAATATTGCACTTTTTACATGGTGTTGTTTAAAGTTGCTTTCACATATATTTATTTTGTTTATATTGAATACTAGCTGGAGCCTGGGATTCTATTCGCTTAAATATTTGACTTCCAATAGAAAACAAAACAAACATTGATAGTCTATTGCCGCTTCATCGTCTGAAACCATTTTTATAGTAGAAATTTGTTATACAAATTGTGTAGTTTTAAGTCTCAAAATTGTCTTAAAAAAAGTGTTAACATTATTTATCATTTGTTCTTTAATTACATTTCTTTCTATCTCTTCCTCTCCTTCTACAAACCTTACACTTATATCTGAACAATACTCCGTGTTCCAATTTTAAACACATATTTTATCTGTGGCTGAGAACTAAAACAGATTGCACCAGAGTATCTGTGCCTAGTTTTATTATTATCGACGTTGTTTCGCCCGTCACGAGCAGGCTCGCGAAATACATAATTCAGCGCATGTCAGTGACATTCTAGTGCGCGGCCGCTACCGCCGACCGCCAACAACACTCCCATCAGTGATACCCTCCAGTTCATTCGTAATTATTATGTACTAGCCGTTCATTCTCTCGCTGCTTTAGTGATATTAGCTAGAGGCAGTTACTCATTACGTTAACGGTTTATTGTAGTAACTTTTAGTCTAAGATTGTCTGGAATAAATATCTTTTTAGTGATAAGAGTACGTGTTATACAAATAATGTCGTTTCTCCTTATTTTTTAAAAGTGTATATTATTTTTAATATTCTTCTTTTTAAAAATTGTATTTTGTAAATTTTCGGATTGACTTTCGCTATAAACAAAAAAGTATATTTTGAGGCGACACACTTCCCGACCGAGCTATTCTGACTTTGATAGTGACGGCGAAATTTAGCTTTGTATTCTAATGATATTGAAGGAGATTTTTTTATTAAATGAAAATACATTTAAAACGACATTTTCTGAAAATAAAACCTAGCTAGATC
>DWPA01004026.1:0-13312 GCA_018251375.1 Calpodes ethlius | reverse complement strand
AGTTTAACTTTGAATTTTTTTTAACTTTTACACAACAGTCATTGAATAATATAGTTAATTTTCCTTCACCTATATATTTCAATTAATGCTTGTTTGCATCTCAGTTACTATCAGATAACATAAAAAGCAGGTACTCTATTTGTTATTTTGCAGACAGACGCTGATAATTCATAGCCCTTTATTTATCAATTCTTCGAACATGAAATAATAATGATTACTCATTTCGACTGCAATAACAGGATATAGTCCTGTACAATACTAAGGCAATAATTATTATGTGGTTTGTAAGCCCTGTGGTTAAATCCATTAAATAATTTTTTAGTCAAGTACTATATGACGATTCATCCAGAAATAGCAATAAAATATTAAATCATGTTTTATTTAATTCCCTTGCTATTTATTGTAATATTTAATTCCTCTCCTAACTGGTATTAATTTACTGTAATCCTGATAAATGATTTGATGTTTTGTTCTGACTTTTTTAAGATTAATTAAGTGAATTAAAATTAATTCTTGGCTTGGTAAAAATAATAACTTTTTAAACTTTCCTGAAATTACTAATTTAAGTAGTTCCTTGCCAAACAATTATTAACTGCTTTCAATGTTGATCAAATAGCTTTCCTCTCATTGAGACTTTAAATTCAAACAAGATAATTTAAAGATTGATTATAATGAAATAACAGGCTAGTGCTGCATATGGTGCACTGATCTGTCTACTTGTAGTTAGTGGGCTGTCGTGATACGAAGTAAAAATGCCTATTTGATAATCGCCATTAAGGCACTGATTGCTGCAGTAACTACACTCACATGCAAAATTATGGAATCATTTGCTTGTGACTTGTTGTCAAGAACAATTAAATACAATATAATTTTAAAGGTATGATACCATATTAGGAAAAATCGGTCCCATATATCAAAAGGTAGCCCCTTTTGAAGAGAAGAGTAAGGAAAATGGTTAAGAATCGGGGATAGGTTGATTAGGGAAAAAAAATCAATAAAAACAATTATTTATTTAAGTTAAATTTATTCAATACTTGGTATTACCTCCTCCTGCCTTAATTACAGCTCCGAGTCGATTGCGCATAGACCTTATCAGCTTTTTGACAGTATCTTGAGGGATACTCTCCCACTCAGCTACCAAAGCCGATCTCAAGGCATCGATGCTTGTAGGGGCCGTATCTCTGGCTCGTACTCGCCTAACTTGTCCCATAGGTGCTCGATTGGGTTCAAATCAGGACTCACGTTCCAGTCCATGTTGAGATATCAATTTCAATTAAAAATATAAAAGTGGCACACGCTGCGTTTCAACGGGCATTATCGTGCATAAGCAAGAAATGGTGATGTGTGAGCATCCTTAGAATTAATGATAATTTCACATCAAACCTGTACATATTGTCAAATTTAAAAAATCCGCACATAAATTGGCCTTCAGTTTTATCAAACGACAGGAGACAGTTGATTTGACAAATATAATGTCAATTGACAGAAACAAACATGGCCGTTTCCAAATTGCCCGAAACGATAAAAATAAAATAATACGAATATGTCATGGCTATTATTATTGTATAGTTTTCTAAACATGTAAAAAAAACAGAATTTGGAATAGGTGCAAGTATTTTTATACTTTTCATAAATATTGATAAAATATCTTAATAGTAGTCATTGGTAGAAAAGTACTATTTGGTAGAAAATTATAATTTACGTCTGGCAACAATAAAAGCGTTTTGTTATATCTTTTGCATTGTAATTTCATTATAACATTAATAATCTTTATTCAATATTAAACGTGATGAATATTATTTTCTGTAAAAAAATGTATTCTATTTCATATACATATATTTTTCCTAATTAATATAACAAGTAATGGTTTAAAAATTTTCTAATTGGAAAAAACATTTATTACCCATTATCAAATATCTTTCTCAAATAAACTTATGTTTATAGTTTCAGAACATTTTGAAATCATATAAATTATAGTTCGGTAATTCAAATAATAAATGGGTAGGTAGGTACACGAATTAGAATTTACCTTTACATATACCTACCTACGAATCCTACTTTGGCCTTACCGTATAAACCGACAGAATGAAGAAGTATTTCAAACATATTGAGCAAAATAGGACTTTCGTAACCAATGTTTATATATTTTCAACTTGGCAAGTTTTTTATTTAATCGGGTCACGATACTCGCGATGATGTCATAGAAGCTTAATTTAAAAGTGACGTATTCATTTCCACACGGTTACGGATCAAACACGCTTTAGTTACTCCTAGTTACGAAAACAGTGTATCGTGGTATAAAATTGTTTTAAAAAACCTGAAAAATGTCGTTCTATCAATACAGGACTGTCGGTAAGTTTTGCATAATTTTATTGTGTAAATATAATTTTACACATTTTAAATCTAAGGTACTACGAAACGCAGTAATAAAAGCAGTAGTACCTTTAGAGCTTTTTTCATTCCCATTCTTTTAAGCAAGATGGCTCAACCCACTAAATCCATGATATAAGGTTATGTATTAATTTCTATCACATTTAAAATATCATGCAAGAATCTTAATTATTTTTACTAACATATTCATATTTTCCACACATTACATTCTGATTAGTTTTAATATAAAACGTTATTAAAATAAAATTGACAAACCGGTACAAAACAATCGAAACAGAACAGCTGTTTTCGATGACATCATGCGGCGTTTAGTAAATGCAAGTTGCAACACAGATCATATATTTTTAAACGTAATATTAAGATTATATTTGTTAATTAAATTATGAAATTGATTTATTTATGCTTATTGTAAATTGAATAAAAATATGTAACATTCTAACCATGATCAATATTTATTAAGCAATCAAGCAACTGATAAAAAGAAACAAAATATTTGTTGATTAGGTACTGAGTAACTATCGCAATACTAAGTGTCGTGTGTATCTTGTCGTTACTTACACTTATATAATAACAAACTATTATAGTTAATACAACAATTTCCACGGTAATATTCTCATTGCGGAATCAGCATGAGTTTGATCATTGAAACTAGTAGTAATTGATCTGTCTCCAAATTTAAGACCTAAAGTTAATTTATCCACCATTTCATTCAGCTATGGATTCACTGTAAACTCTAGTATCTCCTTGCAATTTAAATAGAGTCAACCTATCAACAGCTTATTAAAGGCACCGGTTCCCTCATAATCGAAGATGACTAGAGAATCCTTGATGCTGCACCAGTGTGGGAATAATAGAGAGTTTAGTTGTCAATTCGCATCACAGAAGATCTTATGCCGTTTCAAGACCTCGGTCATTGCTTTACAATTACTATCTAAAGACAGCAATTGACGGATTAACGTGCAATTTAAAGTACAAGAACGTTTAGAAACGTTTCCACTAGCGACCGTCCATTTCACTGCTAACCACGCCCGCAGTTACTTAATTCGGTCGAGTAATTCCTCTCAACCATCGAACGGCGCAACTGCTTCGCGACGACCGCTTTCTGGCGGCGCAAAATAATTCACGCCGAATAAACGGTTTGGAAATGGGGTCAGTATTTTAGGTGGGCCCTAGTTTATGGCATGGTTAACTTGTGTAAGCAAACCTTACTGTGCCTGCGGGTTCTTTGTAAGATTAAAACCATAATATGAGTCGTCTATGATCATCAGTAGAAACACAAGTCGATGCTCGTTTAAGTACACCCTCGATGCTATTTTAATACCTGGTCTCAAAGATTCTTGTGTGAATCAAAACTTTTCTTTATAAATAATAAATCCTTTTGGATAAGCTTCGGGCTGGTTTATTAATAATCTGTTTGATTAGTAGATGTGTTAGGCAGATGTTCGAGATTATTTTTAGGTCAAATACAAAATGTTTGTTATATCGAATGATAACGCAATTGCTTTGTGATGTCTGGTTTTAAAAATTATATCTTATGTGAGAGATGTCAGCTTTTCAGAATCATTATTCTGCGTCAATATTAAAAATATGTTTTTTTATCATATACTAAATATATATAAATGCTTGCTGCGATGTGTTTTGTGGATCTATTTTTATGATAAAACATAATTTATAGTTGTTCAACAGTCGTATGATAAGTTGAACAATAAGTTCCATTAATACATTGCATTAAGTTATCTATTAAGCTATTTACATCAAGATTAAATTGTAAAAAAAATGTAAAAACAATTTGTAACGTTTTTATATTTATTTTCGTCTCAAATCCTCAAATAAATCTTGACATTATAAGTACTATTGACAAGTACAAAATGACAGTATGGGACATATAACCCTATGCTTCTTGAGCCAATATTTTAAAATACTATAAATCATGCTGTAGTTATAGGTACGGTAGTATTTATTTTTACTATACGTTTTATACATTGGCTCGTTGTAACCAGTATCCAGGAAAAGGCATCCGCTCTCGCTTACGGTCCTCACGTGACTGCCGCACCCCGCTACCTGAGCTCCTGAGACAACATCATCTCTATTATAGCTTATATAGACAAACACTTAAGGTACCTAATAAGTTAATAACTGCAGTAAAAAAATAAGTCTACTATACTAATGGAATATGATTAAAAGTCAAATATTGGAACTGTAATTAAAACCAGACCAAAACACATTAATTAAGCATTCTTAGTGTGAAACAATCAAGTTTTTCTGAGAGATACGTATAGATATTTAATATTATTCCAACAGACGTGAGTTTTCATTGTTTGCTGTCTGATAAGCCAGGCGTGGCGTGCAGTTTTAAGAAATGTCTGCTATACACATATACGTCACGTTGCGAGGTCATATCTCAGTTGTATGCGGGTTTTGGTGCAATATTTTATCGACTACATGTTAAAAGACCATTTTTAAGCAAGTTACAACATATACTAAATTGGTTTCGTTTATTAGCCAGGACTTTCGTTGGTTAGGACTTCAGGATTACAATGAACTAACTTTATACTTTCTTCGTTATACTTTTGAGTAATCAAAATATGATTTACTTTTTTATAAGAAAGTAGCACACGTATTGAGTCAATACTAGTGCAAAATGGCGACGTTCGCCATTAAAGTAATTTGGGCAACATGATTTATTATTAGAAACTCGCCCCCGCTTTGTTCAATTATAATCACCCAAAACTTTTGCTTGGTAATTACTCATTCTCAGGTTTATATGAATTTTAACTTTGCCCTATTAAATCGAGTAACGCACGCCTGTTTTTAATAATCTATGTATCCAATATGTGAAACTTCAAAATGGTATGTAAATTACTATAGTCAGTCTCCCATTTTGTACTTCTATTTGTTTTTCTGATAATTTTCTTGGGATAAAAAAAATATTAGATACCTGGGAGGCCGGGATGCATATTACAAGTTAATTATAACTTGCTAATGTAAAGGAGAACATTGTGAGCAAACCTGCACACCTGAGAGTTTTCCGTAATGTTCTTGAAGGTGTGTGAAGTCTGCCAATCCGCATTTTGCTAGCCTGGTGCACGACGGCTTACGACTACTCACATTGTGAGACCCGAGCCCAGCAGTGGGACAGTTATGAGTTGTAATGATAATGATGACGATGATGAGATATAAATTGAACCGGGATATAAGTTTTAAATTTCTCGAGGACCTCATTATCTAGTAGAAAGTGATCCTGTCCAGACGCGTGCACAGGTGGGATGACATCAGTTCCCCCACATTTTATAACCTTTAATATGCATCTACTGTAACCATAATTCAATAAAGGTTTTTATTTCTTATGCATTTGCCCCTAACACCCCTTTGCCCCACTCCCCCCCCAACCAGAACCTAGATACGCTCATTGGCCTGCCTGTCAAGATAGGGGATCCGGGTATGATATAGGAGTTATAGGAGACTGCAAATATATCTATCTCATTTATTACTTAAGTATGCATCATCAGTATTAAACATTGCATTAAATGTCGTTGATCTACTTAAATAACATTTGACATTAAGAAGTGGTATAGACATATTTCTGGTCATTCTCTGGGAGACTATTATGTATATTATGTAAAAGAGGTAATTCATTTAAGACCATACGATAAAATCCTTATAACTGCAATAGACAAACGTAATGTGTAACGACTTATAGATAGCTTTTTAAGTTAACTTGGTAACATTAATATATAGCTGGGTATGAAAAAACATAAGTTCCTCATAATTATTATAATTACCGGCTAGGTAACGCTTTTCATTGCCAGAAATAAACTCATTCCCACACTTGAGTGCGTGTCGGCGATTGTAAGTACACGATATTACCACACGCGTACGTATCTTTATGCTTCACTTTAGGCTAACATGATATTAAGAAAGTAATCGTCTAGGGGCTACAGATCTGTTTTTAAATACCAACATTGTCTGTATCGTACATTTATAATGCAACCGAGCATTGTTCCGCTAATAGGTATTTAGACCACCCGTATCACTACAGATGCAAGTGGAAATAAAGTACATATTATTTCCTTATATACAAATAATTGTAATATGCAAAAAGGCTATACAATTATCAACACTGTGGATAAATTTAATAGATAAATCATTTTTATTTTCTTTTTGACACCTTTACTTAACAGATCGACAGAAAACTGAACAGAATCACAATTTCATCAATAAATTATGAGCCTCAATCGATAGAATAATAAAAACGAAATCTAGAAAATACTGGAATTAAATGCCTACATGCTACAGTTAATCAATTATGTACAGACATTTCTTAATCAATATGATTATACCTACTTTTAACAGCGATAAAGCTTATATCACAAACGTATTCAAAATATTTGAGGTCAGCAGCGATTATATACTGTAGGATTCATAAGAGGTTTATAAAAAACTTATTTATCACAGAAATAAGTAAGTAAATTACAGATCAATTTAGCTACTTTTAAGAAACATGAATTTCTACTATTAAAAATGTCGTTGGTTAGGTCAAGTTAGGTTAAGCCCATTGGCATTACAATTAAAGAAGCCTTGACATCGTTACATTACAAACAAGACAAGTGGCGTTTCGTTATTGCAACTTGCCATGAATGGCAATGTTTGCGCGCCAAATTTGGAAGAATGTACAAGACATGTGCTGCATGGTAATCCTTTTATAATCACATAGAGTACTTAAATTAATACTAAGAATGTATTATCTCACCAATCAAGTTAACAGCCGAATCAATAATGAAAGCGGTTAATCTATTCACTTAAAAATATTTAAATATATTCCATGTTGGTAATCTGTATTTATTAGTGACTCATGCTCGAAGTTCGTAGCCAGCCAGGCAAGTCTCACTGAAAGATAACAAAGATTATAATAAATATCAAATCAACGACTTCTTATTGAAAGAAAACATTTCAATAAACATTCATACAACATTTTTTTATATCAAAACTTATTTTTCATTACAATTCTTTCGACCGCCATTAATTTGACAGTTCCTGTTTTTTTCTTTATATCGTTTTTATTCATACTTTGAATGTTGGCAGCTACTTTTAACATTATTAATATTACTAATACAAGGTATAGACATAACCTTACCACTACGCAGGGCCAGCTATTGTCGCCTATTACGACATGCTAGTTCAGTGGTTTAGAACTGGGTTCTGTATCTAGGCCACTCCAATACGGAAATAAAAAGGTAGGATATCTTTGGAACCAATAGCGCTGTAGTCAAGGTCAGCGTTTGACAGGCTACGAAATCAGACTATTTACTATTTCACAGATAATATTATTACGACTAATATCTGTGGTGTCTGTTGAATGAATACATTAATTTAAGAAATATGAAATATGTGAATATGCGAGTGCGAAACACGTTTAATTTGTATAACTTTTATGGGTTTGACTAAATGAGTCGATGACGTAATAAAAATCTACTCCAATATGGCTGCAAATTATGTTGTTTTTAATCTCCTATTATGGTCAGAGTTGCGGCTGTCCTTCGAAAACAAGCTTTCATTTTATTAGTTTAATTATAGTTTTTACATAGCCATCAACTATAAAGAATCATTTCAGCGGACAGTGGTGTAGTGAAAACTTTAAGTCACAGAGTACACGTAAATACAACGCATAGAGTAGGTACTTCATTTGACATTACGCAAGTGAAACACAAAGGCCCCCTCCTACAAAACATTTTTTTTTTGTCAGCACCCAATGTCATTGCCTTACATTTACTAAGCTAAGCGAGAAGAGCAAAGCGTTTTGTCTAGACCCCCTGCTTTTGTATCAGTCTATTTACTTCTCTTTCTTTTATATCTGCAAAATGACTAAATAATGGTCACAGAGTACGTAAACACTAACGATAAACATGAAACTCTGTGGTACTACTAATAGTCGCATACTAGTAAAAAAATATAAATTAAGATTATTAATCATTAAAAATTAATAAAATAATATTGTAATGACTTACTGCTTAAACAGTACTAAACGTGTTAATAAAGGATATAATCCATTCCAGGTCAAACGCAGCCAACACCGCTATCAGACAAGCTGCGTCTCTACCATGTGGACATGAATCCCTACGGACATCGGGTGCTGCTCATCCTAGAGGCGAAGAAGGCCAAATACGAGGTGTGCAGGCTCGACCCCCTGCATCTGCCAGACTGGTTCAGAGTGAAGAATCCTAGATGTAAGTTTCATTTCTTGCGATGTTAAATAAATAATGTAACATTAAATAAACAGTTAGTTTATTATGATTTCAATGCAATAAATTTCAACATTATTCGGGTATAACGACCCCATAGAAGAAATATGAACTAACAGTTTTCAACTTTTGAGAAAATCGCAATTTAGTGTTTTTTTAATAAAATCTCTATAATTTTTTGCCTATATAAAATATCAAATTTTTGCATACGTATATATTATATTGTAAATGACAATACTCTATTAAGTAAATTTTATAAAAATACAATAAAAGTAATTTTGACTAAAATGTTACTTAATTACTTTTCTTCTATGAGGACGATATACGAATGACTTCAATCGATAATCGATTTTGACACTGGCAACTTTCAGTGAAGATTCCGGTGTTAGAGATCCCTACAGAGCAGGGCGACAAGTTCCTGTTCGAGAGTGTAGTGATATGCGACTACCTTGATGAGAAGTATTCAAGAAACCCGCTGCACTCGAGAGATCCCTTCGTGAAGGCGCAGGACCGTCTCCTGATTGAGAGATTTAACGAGGTCAGTTTGTTCAATCGGCTCATCACGGTACATGTGTATGTATTGCATAGATATCGGGTCTTCCATGTGTGCGTGCGAATGGAAAAGCTTAAAGCTATTGCCACACCTGTGAATTTTACTATTTTATATTATAATAAAACCTCCTCAGCGATGTCCAGTGATAACAGGGTTACGATTTTTAATTAAATATAAGAAGACATGGCAAAATAAACTCCTAAGCGACGTTAAACGAAAATAAGGTGATAATGTATTTTTTTGTATTTTCCAGTTAATCAAAGGCAGCTTGGAGTGTTTTGACACAAATTTCGCGTACGGCAGCGAGCAGATTGTCCAAACGCTGGATATTTTCGAAAAGGAACTAGCGGCAAGAGGTAAAATTAACCAGTTATAATACTTTCAAAATGGAAGTGCAGATTTTTAAAGTGTTTCATAGTAATAAGTAACTATTTCTCTGTGTTCAAAATTAGACCGTAATTTTTAGTGTTAAAGTTGTTTTTGAAGTAATTAGTGGACTAACGAGCTGACTATCCACTTGATATTAAGTGGCTTCCATGGTCCTCAAGAAGAGCATCACCAATGGGTCCAGAAAGATGAAAGAAAGAAAGAAGGAACTGACTTTCAAGCCTCACAGATTCCCATATTGTTTCAGGCACGAATTACTACGGCGGCAACCGACCTGGCATGTTGGACTATATGATCTGGCCGTGGGTGGAACGGCTGTACCTTTTGCGATGCGTCAACGAAAAGAAGTTTGACGAGAAGCGATCGTTGTTCCCTAATTTTGTAAGTTTTAGTTCTTTCTGTTGTAAATATATATTGGGTATAAAAAAAGTATTTGATACAGGTTTTCTCTTATTTCAAATATCTATCTAATTATTGGTTTCAGGCGGACTGGGGCGATCAGATGCAGTTAGATGAAGTGGTTAAGAAGCACTCGAATTCGCCAGCTGAGTACTTCGATTATTATAAAAACGCGAGAGCTCATTCAATGGGTTATTACTTATAAACAATGTATGTATATTTTAAGCTATTCGGGTAGATCTATCAGTATCACAAATGTAATTGGACTTAAATCATGAGCGTCGCCGGGGCGTTTATTATACTTTAAATAAGCGGATACAATGATCATCCATCCATTTTCTGATGGATGAGGTTCAGTCTCCATTGGAATAGATTGGATGTTACCCACGGTTCAATTTTCAGTATCGTTAAAAAACGGTGTAAAGAGAGCTCGTTTTTCCACACATTCGTCTTTAACGATTCGGTAATAATACCAATTCGGTAAAAACGAATGAATGGTGCACATTTTTAAGCGATGCTGTATTTTAATATACATTGACAGTAATTATGGATTAGTGTTTGAATTCGTTGTTTTTTACGGCTCGTGAAAGTGTGAAAACCGTCATAAGAATTTATGATAGTGAAAAAAACGTTTCGTTTTTAGTCTTTATCCGGAAATAACGATTCATTTAAATGGGAATGAGGTGTTACGTTTTATGGATGGGTATGCTTCTTAATCACGTCTCTGGACGGTAGTCTTTTAGCTTCTACCATTAGCTGGTCTTCAATAACTGTTTAGTGTATTACCTATATGTCTTTAGGTAAATTGTCAAGTGAATATATCCCCCCAACCCTAAATTAAAATATGGCTACGTTCGTGAAAAAATCGATTAAAAAATAACTTTAACGAACTTGCTCGTAGTCAAATTTGTCTTACAGGTAGAATATGATGAAATTAACAGTTTATCGACTTACCGTAACTAAAAGACAGGTTAAATGAGATGTTTATTATCGATTTATCGATATATCGATATTTTGTACCGATAAATAGTGATTTTGTAGGTACAAATATTTATAAGTTACCATTAAGTAAGTCATATATATTTTTGGTATTTTTTTTTATATTTATACATATTTTTATTTCTGAATAAGCTAAATACTAGCTTGCTACACGATTAAATAAAAAATACTGCGCATTAAAACGTTTTTGGGCAATTAATAAATTCAATAAGACTTGGAAATCTTTAAAATGCATGTCCTTCGAAAAAAATACAATAGATTATAATTACTGTAATTATAATAACAATTTCTGTAAAGAACTGTAATAATTACTGTAATTATAATTACAACTACTGTAATTCTTATTCACGATTTGTTTATAGAAATGCGTCATTTTTGAAATAAGAATTGAACTATTGTCAATTTCAATTATGTACTATTTTAAAATCTTAAGCGCGAGTATTTTTTCTTTATTATATAAGTATTGAATAATTTACATTATTCATCTAATTGTCTTAAAACGGTTATTTATTTGGAAGATTATTCTCATTTCAGTTATCACTTGATCGAGTGTCGCTTACTGTGCAGTTTGATGCGTTTCGATTTCCGTGCTTGTTTTTGGCGGGAAAAATCGTTAATGGATCGAATGATAGTATGTTTGCTAAATTTCCCATTATTATGATTGAATTCACCATTGCTTATGTTTACGCCAATTATTTATAGTTACCTACTGCATAAAGTATAAATTCAGTAGTAGGTATATTATTCTCATTGTAGATTTAGTTGGGATCCAAGCTTTTTCTTTCTTGACTGGCAGTGTGTAAATGACAGCGTATGAATACACTTACCATCAGGCGACATCGTTTGTCTGTTTGTGAATTTTTAATATATAAAAAAAGCTGTCGAATAGTAATTCAATGTGTACTACGTAATGGTACGCTACGACGTGCGATTACAATGTACGATACGTACGGACTTCGTATGAACGATTTATGCATTTTTATACACTTTCTGATGACAATGCGTTCTTCGATCGTATATGTCACAAAAAAGCATCGCGTTACGCTGTATGATCACAACTTATCCGTGAAGATGTCTTATATATAGTCACCAAATAATTACATAGTATCATGTGTGAGTTATGGGAGCAGTTTTAGGTAATTGAGAACAAAAGAGCTGATAGGACCTGATGGTAAGTGACCACTGTCCGTGGATATAGGTAACGAAGAAAGAACTGGCTCTCAACTTTTCAAGCTACGTCTACCAGCTGACTCAATCAAGAGCGCTTACATTTAATTTTAACAATATATTTTTAGTTTTTGTAATAAGTCAGTGAAACTGCCGATTTGTTTCTTTGTTTGTTTTAGTGAATGTTTTATTTATGTTTGTTTGTTATTCGCGTCCTCGTGGAACTCGTCGTCTTCGCCTTTTGTCGTTATAAAATCTGAAGAAGGTTTATTTTGATCGACTTTTATTGCTAAGTCTTTTTTTTTATTTGTATTTAAACAATATTATTTATCTGTATTTTGAATTAGTCATTAGTTTAACACATTTTGTCACACACAGGTAGGTAGGTTAATAAAGTTAAGTATGGTAACGGAGTAGAATATAGGTATGTTAAGAAATCATTAAGTTTTTTATGGGATTTATTTAAATGGAAATATTAAAATAAGTTTAAATATTTTTTTTTTGTTATTTCAAGTTTCTGTTGAATATCAGGCATGTAATAATATGTTTTGAAGTACCCTAGGTAATTTACGTACCAAGCTCTTAAGTATTTAATAAGTACACACCCCATTATAAAAAAAACTTTCTTGGATAATACTGCAACGGCATGAGATAAACGTTAGTTCTCAATGTGCTCGTCATGTCAAATATCTAATTTCATGAACAAATCTCTACCAGTACTTCGATACAAGCACGATACAGCCCTGTGATCGGTTCATTTTAAGCTACTGCACTCTAGTTTCTAGACAAATACCAAAAGACAAAGATAGCAATATAAATAATCGATTCTTTCTTTCTAAATGCCAGGAACCGGACAATTCAATGCTATGCGTTCCGTAAAATAGATCAGCGGCTACTTTACCTAAGGATCGATTTTGACAAATGCATAGTACTGGATTTCACTGAAGTATTGTTTATAAAATTGTTTTATTCTCGGGCACTGTGAGATTCCGTAGGATTGTTCTTGAATGCAAGAGTGTGTATTTTACTGTGACTTGTCTACATGATTGAACGAATGTTCATATTAACGTTGTTGCGATAGAGCGAATCTTCGTCGGAACCCGCTAGTGTAGGTACAGCATTACGTGAATCTTACCAAACAGCCATTTATTGGGATTAATTATCTGTAATTTTATTT
>DWPA01004025.1:0-13312 GCA_018251375.1 Calpodes ethlius | reverse complement strand
CCCAGTACAGCTCAAACCCATGGTAGTAGAGGCCCACAGATTGACGTTAAAACATCACCTTGTATAATAAAGTGTAAAAAATAACAAGCGAAGTTCAGTTACACGTCACATCATTTCGGGTGTACTGTAGGCGTGAGTTATTAAGTTTTAATTGTTCCCCATTTTGTTTTACTTGCGAGGAAATTTCATTTAGACTCTCGGCTGATTTGTTTACTCTGTACTCTCTATTAATGTCTTAGCATTTGACTTTAACTTTCGCTTTCGCCTCGCGCCCACCTCAGCTGGTGTTTTTCACTTTGATGATTATAAATTTTCAACTTTCATGTAGATATTTGACTGGAAAACAAATGCTTACATTGTATCTGACGAACTTAATTTTCGGAGTAAAGGCTGTTGGAAGATACTCGTGTTTTACAGTGGCACCAATAAGTTTACAAAAGAGAAATCCACATTAGTACTAGCTCTTCGACACAGGGAATTAATCTGTATAAATTATTTTATAGTCCATTTTTGAAAATGATTTAGGCAATCTCTTGCTCCTGGCAAGAGAAGTCAGACGAAAAAGAAGACTCAGGAAGAAGTTAAACCTATTAGTGTCCCCTAAATGACACGATTATAGTTATGGTATTGCCTATATTTTTGACTATAGAAGGCGAGGATTTAACAATAATAAAGAACGAATAATAATCTTTCTCTATGCTCTTGTTTAATAAAGAAGAATATTATATACAGAATGTCAAGTCATTATAGTGCAGTAGTAAATAAGCTACATTTTATCGTAGTGTTTTTCTTCTGTTAGTCATTTTTAAACAAGTCTATAGTCTGTTCTTTGTATTTGATTTGAGGTTAAATTTACGTTTCATATTTATTTTCATTTAAACTTTCTTAGTGTCAAATTTCATAATAAGGATAGGAGGAAATATTTCTAGTTCTACTTGAAATATTTGACTCAAATTGACGTACTAATCATCGCAAGCAAAAATGTGGCTAGTAATCAAGCAGGCTTCAGAAAATATAAAAATGAAAATTATCATTTTGATTGCTTAATAATATAAATCTTTAATAATATCTACCAGTGTCTACCGTCTCTTACCATGCCCTAGTCACCTAGCAAGGGATTGGGCTGAGTAATCTGTGCTGCCTCAATATGGCGATAACAATAACTTAATATAATCATCTTCGCTTATTCATATTTGTTAAATATACGTTAATTTTTTATTAATTTCAAAGATGCTTCATTGTTCAACTTAAAAATAGAACATTATTCTTAATTACAAGCTATAAGTGTAACAATGCATTAGAAGTAAGTAAGTAAAGAACTTACCTAAATTTTCTTACAGAATCATTTTATTTCAAAAAATAATTCATAAACATGTTCTCGAAGGTGTGTGAAGTCCGCCAATCCGCACTTGGCCAGCGTGGTGGACTATGGCCTATACCTCTCATCTCATGAGAGGCGACTCGAGCCCAACAGTGGGACAATTATGGGTTGTAATGATGATATGGACTAATAAAAAAAACTATAAAAATCACTATGATGTAAAAGAAAAGTAAACAATCTCCTCACTTTCCATACACAGGATATTCTTGTTAAAATAAAAATTCCGAAGACAAAATGTTAATTTCTCTAAGTATTGAGTAAATATTCCACCATTTTCCCCGGAGTATCATGTCACGTCAGGTGCCGGTGCGATATATCCAAGTGTCACACACACGGCCCGAAGGTAACTGCAGCCTGGAAATACCGGAAATTAGCTATGTTATTTGCTTTTATAATCTTTGTAGGGAGATACTTTGACAAGTGTGGGGGAGATCGTACCCCGGCTATAGCAACTCAATGTTTTTATATTTATGAAATGAAATTGGGTAACGCTTTTGTAATAACGTTAGCGGATTCAATAAGTGGATAATCAAGTTATTTGAATTCTCTCAGTCCCTCAGAGACCAGGAATCGAATCTTACACGCCTTTGCAATTTATCGCTGTTTTGAACGTATTTCAATTGATTTATGTGTTACTCTATACTGTAAAAATAAACGAAAATTCTCTGCATGTAGACACTAAATTCGCCTGTTGTAAATACTTTTCGATATAATTAAAAATATTAATATTAATACTACTAATAATATAAAAACGTTTATTTTGTTATATTGCATTTGTTTTATACTTATTTGGTACGAATTATTCACACGGACGTTACTAGTGAGAACTAAAGAAATAAATAAAGTCATTGTGAATACTCCCCGTTTTTCCCATAATAAGATAATATTCTCTCATACTACATTTAATTATTCCAAAATAAAACAAAGATGCATTCTTGGGTTAAAAAAAAATATATGATCATTTTTTTAATATTATTGATACTTAATATGTATATATATGCATATTATTACATGAACAACATTAGCTTGCTGCGTTTCTTGTCTGTTAACTTTAACTAATCCTCATCTTAAACAACTACGTGCGTACATTATTCTTAAAATACACACATATCTTTTAATTTCACGTCAGCATTTAATCTGCTCCATATTGACGATGTTACAATAATGTATGGCAAAGTAATTATACTTTTTATTAAGTTTTCTACAAGCGTATTTCATACGATCTTCTGTATACTCCTTAAAACATTTCAACTTCATAGGACGTACTTCGACTCAACCAAATGAACCCTTCGAAAGACTCCACCGAAAAAGGGTGTCACATCGCACTTTTCGCACCATTTAATTGGCACAAGGCCGGTGAAAGTCGAAACAACTTAATTGGATTTATGTGTCCATAGCGAGAGGGCCTTTGAACCGGCCTCAACGTCACAATTTCACATTACCAGACTTCCGGCCCATGACTAACTTGATTACGAACCAATTTCATAGGCCTGATCCGTCCTAGACTCTCGGAAAAGCGAATATTTTTAAACCTTTGTGACTTGAACTTAGTTACTATGCAGGCTATGTTGTAACGCAGCTGTCATATAAACGTTAAATGTGTCTAAATTGACGCGTTCATTTTAAGATAGGCTTCATTAATGGAGTTCTGTACAACATTTTATTTACTCTTAATAAAATAAAAACTTTTGACCATACTCGAGTTGTGTCATTTTCGGCGCTAATTAACGCGTTAGAACTTAGATGTGACATTGATATTAGAGTTACAAAAATAATACTTTTTATAAAACATTTACATATAGTAGCAGTTGATTGTAGTTCCAACAACAAAATCAAGTGTAAGTCGATTTTGTAATTCATGTTAATTAATATTCGTAATTATAATAGTGTTACTATACATTAAAGTGCTATTATTTAGCAATTTGTTTTTGAATGATAATATAAAATATTATTGTGTTCTTGGCTGTTGG
Source organism: Calpodes ethlius (assembly GCA_018251375.1). Lineage (NCBI taxonomy): Eukaryota > Metazoa > Arthropoda > Insecta > Lepidoptera > Hesperiidae > Calpodes > Calpodes ethlius. The sequence goes on along the minus strand of DWPA01004025.1, from coordinate 9,961 downwards.
CAACAGGCAGGGAGTTCCTTTGTCTATAAGACTATTTTACTATATGAGAATGTATTTATGAAGCGCTATCATGAACACACAATTAGACAAACGATAGAATTTATTTTAATTATATCAAAAAGTTTATTTATACTATGACAGACTGATACTTTATTTAATAGGCATATTAACTGATGCTTTTGCAGTTTTGAAGCCCGTAATTATTAAAAGTTTATTCTCACAGAACCAGTGCGTAACGATTAACATGATACTTCAAGCTCGTCTCGAATTGATATTTGACTGATGTAGCGGTGATTGAATTACCTTCGATGTCAGCAGACCCAAATTCAATTTTCACTGAAACCTGATAGATTGAACAGATTGGAACTAAAAAAATTGGGGCATGACATTTTTCAGGTTTCTCGAGTTATATAGCGTACGAGTGTATTGGTTTGAAGGATATCTTATGTCCGAAGTTTTAAGTACGACATAGTAAATATCCTGATGGTAAATTTAAAAGCATTTATAGTAATCCGTAGTAAGTAATCCGTATTTGGCCAGCGTGGTGGACTATACCCCTCATCTCATGAGAGAAGACTCGAGCCCAGCAGTGGGACAATTATGGGTTGTAATAATGAAATGTAAAAGACAAATGGGTTTTTTATTAAGTTATTATTAGTCTAATTTGCAATAATACAAGATTAAAAGGTATGACGGTTTATTTTTAAAACATGCGTGGCCTCCCTCACACAAAAGAAAACGTGCACTACAATAAATTAAAGTATATACTAACATACATACAACCAACACGTGTTTCGCTTTTTAATGAATTCTAGTTAAAATTACACCGTTTTCGAGCTTTGCACCTTTGTTCAATTTCTCGATAATTCTGCTCTTTTACCCAAATATTTTTATTAAGTACACAAATTAGCAAACAGTTAAATATTTAATATATTGTGCTCAAAGACTTTCAACGTTAGTCTACAATCCCACAGTGTATTAAGAATAATTTTATTATCACATACAGTACAGTTAAGGTCTTATAAGCTTAACATAGTTACTAATATATATAATGTCTTTTAAATTACGTAAACATAAACACTCGTATTGCAGAAGTCTGCGCTTTATGGAATCAGGTTAAGCCTGTTTGTATTTAGAAGTTTTGACAAAATATAAAATAATTTAATTTCCAGGTGGTAGATGCTTAAGCTGGGTAAATTGTGAAATGAATAGCTCCCCTTAATTCATGGGCTGAGCCCCTAACACGTTGAATAATACAGTGCGTTCAGCAAAAAAATTCACTTAAACCGTACCCTCGAGGAACCATCTCACCCACTTAAGCCCAATGAAGTTTCATTTTCTATTAATGACATCCATTGTTTGAGTGAATTTCGTCACCAAATCTTAAGATTTTCGTAAATAATGAAGTGATTTCATTCTAGTATAATTCAGTGTAATATATTAATGACAAAGACGCCGAGAAATATACTTTCGCAACCGGTTCTGCTCAGGTTGGCAAATTAATTAGTATAGGTATATTCAATATATGGGTTCAGGAATATCTTCCACCGTTTCCTCTGCTATTTAATAAGGTACATGTCAAAATGGCGATAGATAAAAAATACTTTATTAAGAGTATTGTATAATACTTAAAATAAAATCATTTCAATCTGAATAGATGGATAATGAATAGCTAAGAAACAGAGAAGAAACAGGGTGTAATTATTATTCCTTACCCCCGTATTCACAAACAATACTATGAGTTTTCATATTGAAATAGAAAGAAAAGATCGTTTCTTTGTATTTTCATCTATTTCACTATAATTATTTAAACAATACTAGAGACAAAAATGGAAATATGAACAATCAATCGTCTCTCTCTCTCTTTTGTTATACTTTTTTATAGACCTACCGTTAACAAATAAAAATGATATTACGACGATCGTTCGACTGAAACTATCCCTATAAACAGCGTACAACAGAAACTAGACACCACTATAAAACAAGAATAGGAATATTGCAATAAAACGTTGTTAAAACCAGCGCCGTACCGTGTACCGTGAGATCATTACCATGCCGACCGGGTCCTTACAATGAAACAATTATTGTTTGTTAAAGAAACTCCGCCTTGGGAAATAATAAAGAATCACCCTGCTATTACTAGATGTTTGCGACACGATTGTTTTATTTTCTGACACCGGCACGCCGCGCCTTTGTTGAGCGGAATGATTATGGTCAGTGTAATGAAAAATCTCAGTTACCTGGGGAGGCTACGGATATTTTATATTTTACAATTCGAACGGAGAGTACTGATTTACATTGAAATTCTTGCTTTGAGCTGTGCTGGACAATGTTCTAAATGTAATAGCGTAATAACTCTTTCTTTGAATATCGAAGTTTGGTGACAAAATCACATACATATTTTAAATCTATGTAATATATATTATTTTCTTCCCGGTGTGTCGCTTCAAGGGGTGTACAAAAGCAATCAAATGATAAGTATCATAAAAGGTAAGCACCTGGAAAAATATATCGCAAACAACCATAAAGTTCATACTGCAAATCGAGCCCTAAAATGTAAATAAATATCGTCAGAAACTAAAAGGCGCACGTAATTTGGGCTCAAGTCCGGATCTGGCCCTGACGCTGTTGACAGCGTCATTACCGACCGACGGACGCTTTATGGGTGAGACGTTTATGATTAAAAATAAGTTTTGTCATCTGCTAGTTTTACGCTGCTAGATGTTGCAAAGGGCGCGCGCGGCCTAATAATTTCCTTTTTGGCTGTTGGCCCAGTTGAAGCGAGGAAGCGAGGAAGCGAGGTATGGTAAGGTGTGGGCAATGTTGACACCACTTATTTCGGCTTTTATGTTACTTTGCCTTTATTACATATTTATATACGCGTGTTCATTGGGCCTAATTATTTAATTTTGTGAAGAATGAAAGGTTTTCATTTGTCAAAATTCTAATCGCTATAGTTAAGTAAGTTACTTCTAGATAGTATAAGTTTCATAGAAAACTTTACAATATAAATATCTTCAGAAAATTTAGTCTCCTTTTCATAGCCGAAAATCAGAAGTAATGGATAACACTAATGGATATTTGTGCCAACTACTATTTATCAGACTTTTCTGTCTTCCAAAAGTTTGTTGTAACCGTAAACTTTGGCGACTATCGTCTGGTTAAACGTAGAAAAAGTGCCAAAATGTTTATATAAGGCTCCTGTATCTCATTGTATTACTAATACCTCTAAAGTATTATCTTCACTAAAATCTCGTTACTTGCACCGAATCCCCAGCTAGGCCGGCGTTTTGACAGCGACCCTAATCCGGGCCGCTCCGCGGGGCGTCACTCTGCTTCTGACATTTTCCAATTATAGCCATTCACTATGTAACACTTTTGCAAAACTACAAATGCCTCATTTTCCTGATTGAATTGTCGTCTACCTCAAAACAAACTAAATAGAAACAATTGCTCCATTTGGTTTAGTATAAATTGCTTTAGTTAGTTAAATAAGAATGGAAAACAATGGTAGTTACAGAATATTTTAAATTACATCTCAAAAGTAGATCTTATTTAGTGAAAATGTGAAATGTTTATGAAATTCGAAATACTAGGCGTATAAGTAATAAGTCGTCTGGAAAGTTCTTCCCGATTTTTGGTAGATACCGAATTCGGTAGAATATATAAGAGTTATTGAAAACAAATTACATGTGTACACTGTAAATATTCTAAAATAGATAGCTTGGGACATTTTTGGATAAAAGTTTGGTTACGATTAATTAATTTCGTTAATATTTGAATGAGCTGCGTTTTAATTGATCTAGAACATCAACATGAACTTTTCGGACATCCCAATAGATTTGAAAACCATTACGAGCACTGGTAGAAAAACAATCTTTATTACAAATTATATAAGCTAATATAACGGGTAACATGATAATGAGTAGTTGATCAAAAACAGCATGTTTGAGGAGCTCCTTGTTGTTGAGGAGGAATATAGTTTATTTACCAATTACATAACTGCGTTTTAAAAAAAATATCATGAAACAAAACAAGTTACTATCCTGTAACAATGAAATATAAACCTTATTTAGAATTTAATATGAGTTTTATTCGCTGGAACTGACGATCCAACCGAAAGCAAGTTACCAACGCCCAACATTAAGACCAAAGCCACCACCAAGCGTAAAGAATGCGAGGATTACCATTATTGCTAAATACACGTAAATATGTTTTACAGTTCGTTTTAGAAGGAAGATGGTAGCTAGGCGAGCGGGTAAAATAACTTACCACCAAGCGTAGACATAGACTTATAATTCCTAGCTGATTAATTTATTAATATCATGTACCAAAAGTAAAAAATAAATAATATGTACATGTGTGAGTAAAATTGTGTATTTACGATCCCCGACATACACAAATATGGGAATGTTTTTTCATAATGGAACGTTTTTCATAAACGACATTTTCATCTTACCATAGTAGCCTTTAAGGCCCTACTTCAAATGATTACAAATTTCACACGATTATTGCGATTTTAAACGTTATTATTGTAAGACCCTAACGATTAAACTGGGTAATTCAAAATCTAACGTTGGATGAAACTTTACTTCCCTACATCCCAAATACCTATAACTAAATAATACTAATAGCACTTAAGAATTGAACATTCTCATACACTTACGAAAATTAGAATTTCATTTATATACCGCTTAAGATAAAAGATACTCAACCGCTTTTTACATTTTTATTTCAGTAATTAAAAATCCCAAACCTGCGCAATAAAGTAGTAAAACTTTTAACAATACAGTCACTTTAGGCTTTATACTCTTTGTTTTAAGGTTGGTTTTCGATCAGAATCTTTACAAGTGAAACGGTTACCGTGTTTGAGCGAGGCCCGACTCAGGCACACTCCAGATCAATTTCCAAAGTTTTACTTCGATCTTCGCTTGCTTAAGCTTAGTGCTCACTTCCACTACCCCTTTCAATTTTAATTTTAGCGAGCAGATCCGTCTTATTACGGCGATGTCTTTTACAAAGAAACGGTCGGAACTAATGGGGCGTTATTATAAAGCAGTTAAAACAGTGTACGTTGCTTTTAAATAAAGTGAATGAATAGATATTTGTTTTATTCATTTAACATTACACACTACCCCCGCACTAAGAATCTCTTCTTGCGAATGACAAAGACAACACTAATAAGACAGATATCTTAGTTTTAATTCGTCATCATCATCACTACCCCCTGCTGGGCTTAGGTCTTCTCTCACAATGTTTTCCTTAACCAGAGCAAGTGATAATTAACTTGTAATACGCATACAACTTCTTGAAAATTAGAGGTGCGTACAGGATTCGAACTCACACCCAAATTCTCAATCTATCTTCTCTTAAATTAACCTAATGTTAAGAACGATAATATCAACATACTAGTAGTCTAATTGATAAACCCGATCAAGAGACATTATTACATATACCTTTAAGATGTATACAGCGTAATATATGAAAGATAGCAATTATAAACGTACGAAAGTTACAAAATCCCCCAGCCTTGTGCACACGTCACTAAACGCAAGAGACGGGTAGCGAACTCAACCATTCACTTTATTAGCAAACTTCGCGATGGCAGTCTTTCAGTAATTAGGGTGGATTATACCCAAACGGCTGGTTGCCTTTGAGCCCGACCGATGGATCAGCGTTTACAGTTTTAAGTTCAGCTGATAAATTGTTACTAATAACTTGATCAGTATTACATTATACTAGCTGTATTAAAAATATTATGTCTCGATGTAGGTTAACGATAAACTTTAAAATTACTGAACCGATTTTGGTTAAATTTTACATCTGTCAGTAATTTTCTCCAATTTAAAATATTTCTTAGTTTTTAACGATCACGAATCAAACCAAAGTTGGTTTCAATGATGTACGTTTCTTCTAGGGCTGTCAGTTTTTTTCTGGCGATTAAAGTAAATAGGTTATTAAAAATAATAATTTGTGTGACTGACAAATATTTGCATGACGTTTGCGTCATGAGGAATCTCAGTAAGGGTAAAATAAATACAAAGATTACACAGCTTAAAAATATTACAACTTATATCTCAAAAATATTTTAAACATCAAATAATTCCTAGTCTCGGAAAAAGGAGTGTAGGTCGCCCCGCACCCAGATGGACTGCCGACCTGAAGAAGACAGTGGGTATTCGCTGGATTCAGAAGGCTCAGGACCGGTCTGTGTGTCGCAAATAAGGGGAGAGGGGGATAATTCTTAAAGGCTCATAGATAGATAGATAGATAGAATAATTCCTATGTAACACATTAAATATTTATAGTGGGTTTAATTATTCGTAACATTATCGTAAGTTTAAATAACTATTGGCACAGTGACCACATCTCAGGAGTAATCTTTATTAATATTATAAATGAAAATGTTAATGTTAGTTAGTTTGTTTGTTTGTCCTTCTTTCAAGGCCCAAAGGAGCGTGCTTATGGTATAATTTATGGCTTGGAGATAGTTGGGAGGATGAAAAATACCTTAGGCTACTTTTCACCATAAAAAACCATCTCATTTCTATGAGAAGAAGTATTACAATGTATTTTCTGTCAACAAATGATAGATAGGCATCTTCATTATTTTGTTTCTGTTCATTTTACATACGTGGGTGAAACCGCAACTGCAACATCTAGTAATAAATATAACCAAATAAAAAAATAATAAAAACAAAAAAACATCTAATTACACTTTTTTTTTAATAAAGCTCTCCTTTCTTCCTAGCCAGCAATCGACTTCGGTCACCAATGAAAAGTAAAACATAAATAGAAAATTCCTTCAAATCACCATTTACAAATTTTTACATGAGAAATTTAGAAAATTTGAAACGAGAGAGCGGACCTTGTGTACGGAGGTATCGAATTTGTTGAATATTTCGGCCAACTTCGCTGCCTCTTCAACTCCTGTGCAAGTTTTATTGGGATACTTGTAAAATTTCCGCCTATTTCTCTTCAAGTGTTCGCGCTTGATTAAATAAGATGAATTGACTTAAACGCGGCCGAAATTAACGAACCGAGGATACCAACTTGTTTTATTGAGGGTAGGTATATAATGAGCAAACAATTACGTCATAGACAATGGTGCTTACTGAATAAATAAGTTAAGTTTGATTGGAATTTAAAGGAACACTGCCTTGAATGATTCGTTTTGAACGAGATTTCGCCTCCGCACCGATATTACAGCGTATTTGCTTCTTATGATTTTTGCAGCATCGTTAATGACTGTTTTATCGTATCTTGTACTTAACCACGGCTAAAATTAACGGGAAATTTAGTTAGATTTTTCAATTAGGTATCGCTCCTTCAGACTCCGGAAATCGATTTCTTGTTTTGCCACCGACAAATTGAGTCTTCGGCAAGCAATCGAGAAATAATTAAAACGATCGGTACCTCTGAAGCCGAAACAGTTTGGTAATTGTTATATAAATATTTTGGTTGGGTATTGAAGTTTCGTTAAAACTTTAGTTTCATTTTCTTACTTAAGTGTTATAAAATATCTGAACATTGAAATTAATTTATTGTTGTATTTTGGGGGTGATATTAAAATAAATAAAAGCAAAAACAAAAAATCAACTTTGGTTAATTTATTTAACTCATAATACGTACGTGAGTACTAGTTACTCATAGTACGATACCGATTGTATGAGTAATCTCATTCAATTGAGATTGGTGTTTAATACAAGGTCTTAATGATGAATGGGTTTATTTGGCACTTGATACAATATCGACTTGTTTAAATAAATATCCTGCGGAAAATAGATAACGCGCCTCATTAAAGTTGAAGTACGAAAAAGTATACAATTTTAGGCAAGATTTTACATACATTGCAATCAACCTCCGACATTATTGAATGCTTGTACAAATTGAATAGCAATACGTGTTTAGGCGCTAACACCGAAGTTAAAAACTCATATTTGTATTATCAAAATCTCGCAAACTGTGAGTAGTATTCATTTCTTTATACAACAATAACAATACCATCGACACGTTTAAAGACGAAATGCTGAACCGTATGTATTAATAAATTTGCTGTCTAATTTCTTACTGAATAAATTGATATAGATTGATTAATTATGTCAAATATATGACTATTAATTTTATGAGTAAAATAAGTAAAGTGAGTTATCCAACCCAAATTTTAGAAGTGTGACTTAATAATTGCTATCTTAAAAACCAAGAGAGTTTTTTGTAATGCTTTTTCTTAATTATCAAGATCCTAATCCCTAATAGTATTAGTATGGAAGCAGTCTCGTTTATTCATCTATTGTATATTATTAAAGGACCTCAACAATTCTCCGATAACATAATATTACCTGTTATGAACCACGACTATATATTTCGAGAAGATCGAATAACGTGTGAATGATTCAGAAATCATCATTCCGTATACATACAAAAATGTCGGTGACGTCATTTTGATGTTATCTTCGTTTATACAAGGACAAAAGTAGGAACAATGCAACAAGTGATCCGAAGATGTTCGAACAGCTGCTAGTACTGAACTCGTTGCCAAAAAAATGAGGAAGAAACGGATGTTCCATCCGGCATTATTGGAAGTTTAAACGGAGATTTGGTTTGAAATTCGAAGACTTATGTAGGATTTATGGGTACAGTTAGCTCAGTTTTTCTCAAAGCTGATTTTAAACAAGACGACGTGTCGCTTTATTCTGGACATATTGATTGGTACATTTTTATAAACTATACGTCCTTGAATGTAAATTTTAATGATAAAAATTATTAATTTAGTATGTATTTACTGTTGTCATACTTATTTTTTATACCAGTTTTTTGCATAAATGATTATTAAGCTCATCTTTGACAATAATTCAGCTCCAAAAATAACAGGAAAAAATAAAAAAAAAACTGTTCATTTATCCCTAAAACATGTTAAAAATCTTCACACATCTTTAAGTTTAGACTTTACTTCAGAATTCTTGTATTTTCAAGATTGTCAAATTTAAAAGGTTAAGTATTACTTAACAATTATTTACCGTAGTAAATGTAGTTGTGAAATATATTAAAATGTTTTAAGATTTAAAAGTGTAACATTGGGCTTCATAAACCTTTCGTAGTTCATTTCAGTACATTACTCTGTGCAAAATGGTGTCAATTTAACTGAACCTGTCGTTTCTAAATCTTTCCGACCAACAGTCCCCTGTCCTCTTTGGATCATCAGGAAAAATACTTTTTTCCTTTACTCAATTAAAACTTGCTATCTAGAAACTCGTTACTGAAGGAATCAAAAAATCACAAAAGCGACAATCTGCGAAGCCAAGATAAGTTAATCCGTACAATTCAAATTCACCTCGGGGACCACCCTTTTATAATTACTAACCTAAATGTAAATCAGCTGCTTAGGAACTGGAAAAAAATGTACTCGTCCAAATTATAAATACACAATTTGTTACCTTTCATCAAAGGAAGGAGGGTGCGAAGTTGAAAAGACGTTTGTTATCTCCAACTTGGATGATTAAGATTTTTTACCGACGCGTTCGGAGAATGAAGCTGTGAGAAAATTTACAGAAGTCCCTTCTAATTGCCAGAATAATTAGTAGCTCACTTGAACAATTATCTCTCACATTTTTGAATCCGCCTGCCTGAATCGTTTGAAGTTATTGCGTCTCACAGTCACATAACTACAGCTGAGGAACTTTGAAAGTTACATTTATTTGAAGCTTAGACGTGTACTGTTGCGCGTCTCTGTGTTCTTCGCCTGTTATCTACTTAAATGTTCTTATATTAAATTAGATGTTGCCCGCGGTTTTGCATACGTGTGACAAAAGAACAGCTATAAAAAGGATGTCAATTATTTTGTATCATTGGTTGCTAGGCAACGCTTTGTTGTTAGACACTTGCTTGAATTTGGCTAAAATATGCATCCTAATGGATCATCCCACAGAAATGAGATGTTCATTCGCAGTAAAAAGTAGCCTAT
>DWPA01004024.1:0-13313 GCA_018251375.1 Calpodes ethlius | reverse complement strand
TCTATTGCTTTTCAAAATGGAAAAAAATATTTGTTAAGTATTCCAAATTTGAAAGAATAAAAGAAACGTTCAAATATTACTGGTCGCCACATCTCATTTGAAACAGTTTTTTAATTAATTACAGCACTTAGGGAACATAATACCTGGTTGGAGTCTACCAGGATATCGATTTTCAATTCCTTTTTAGTTATAGAATTAAATTTCATAAATCCGATATATTTTTAAATTGTGTTTTTTTTTAAAGTAACGTAACGACCACTGTTTTTATAAATATAAGCTTTCAAATAATGATATTAAATAATACTACTTGTAATTGGTAAATGTTTATTACTAGATATTATATAATATATTTAATTAATAATATACTTACATTATTTATGTATACAAATAAATACAAGATCTCTTTGTTTTTCCAGCTTCAGTATTAAATAAATAATAGTTAAAAAAACTAAAATACACGCTTTTGTGAAAAGAAACTCAAATAAATAAAAAAAATAAAAGTATAAAAAAAAATACTTTCTAGTTATTTTTTTCACAAAAGCGTATTTTTTTTTAACTATTATTTATTTTTTAGTTTTGTTGTTTTTTTTCATGTTATTACATTGGCATCTGTCCTTGATAAGTATGAAAAAAATCAAATGCATCCAATGTTTCAAAATTGGTCAACAGCGTTCAGGTTCCGCATACTTACCACGCATAGGCGTATTAAAAACAATTCAGGGGTAAAAGTCCCATTCACATTTTGAATACTTTCGGGTAGTTATTTCCAGGAGAGATATTATTTTGATCAAATTAAATGTTTGAAGCGCAATCATAATAAATTGACAGAAAACAGATTTTTGACAGAATATTCTGTTTCAACTGATAACTTTGAATAATTTCGACTCGATAAGCACCGATCACAAAGGACCAAGCTAATTTTTAAGAGTCATTGCACATGATGAGTGTACAATTGCCGTATATTATCGTAAACTAATAAGTAGGCTCGCCAACACTCACACAAACCTCTATACATCCGTCCCGCTCGCCGGTCGGCGACGTCTCAAACGAAATCTCGCGGCGCGTGCGCACGAGAGCATTAGTTAAACTACAATGAGCATTTATTAAAAATATAAAAAAAGGTCTGAAGTACATGACATGGAAGAGTAAGGAGTGTATACCTCGTGTATAGTATAATTTTAAAAAATATCGACAGTTCCAACGTAAAGTATCGAATTTGATAAATTGTATTTTTATTGCTTCAAAACGACACCATTCGATATTTTCCAAAACTTAGCAATTCAATATTGAGTTTCTTTTTAACTTAATCAATTCAAAATTAAATTTCGCATACGTGTAAACGGTTGCTGTGCAAGCAATATGAAATTACCTCTTTTATTGCGGTAAAAAGTTAATTTACTAGAAGTATAGTATTGAGGGTAGTTACAATTTTTATAGAACTATATATAATTCGACTAGAACAAATGAAATAAATGTAAATTGTTTATTATTACAACTGTCATTGTAATTTATGTTGTCAAATGACAACGGTAATTTAATATTACACTTATCAATAGCAATAATAATAGTTACAATTAATTTTAATCATCTTGTCTGTTTATCACTAGCAAGCGATCACCCTTTAGTTATTTTTTTTTAATTTATTTCTGTGTATGTATTACAAACTTAGATCCTTTGACCACCTTTTTAACTTTTTAGTAATAGATAAAATAAGTTCACTTGGTTGTAAAGACCATTAGAGCACAGGCCTTTCATACCTGGGGAAGCTGGAATTTTCGGATAGTCCACCACGCGTCTCCATTGCGTACTGATGGAGTTAATTTATATGTCATGATAAAAATTAAGACCGACAGGTTTATGTGCCCTTCAAAACACGAAAGCGATCGAAAAATGTTTGCCAGTGGCATTCATCCACACAACTATCGAATGTGTTCACTTACACAAACCGGCTATGAGCGGTTATTTCCCTTTAATTGTGTTTGTATATTGCGTTCATAATAGAAATAGCCTTTAGAACCATTCAAATACTTTTCGAAACTTATTTTAAACTTGTCACGGGAATGAGAAAGGGTTTTGAACTTAATTTGGATTTCACTAGATTTAACTATTCTTGTAGTTTTGGTAAGCATTGCCACAGCGACGGACGGACTTAGTATGATATATTTTCATCATCGTAAGCAGTTAAGAACCGATCACTTTCAAAATCAGAATTCTCTTACAGAAAATTTTAACTACCCAATGTTTTATTCTTAGGCCTACTAAGTTCATTTCTGGCATTCTCAAACTCGGATAAAGTGATGCCGTGATTAGACAGCATATGGCTTTTCATGCTACATTTTTGTACGAAAGCCATGCCGCATATGCCGCATTTGAACCGTCTATCATTATTATGTATCCGCATATGCTCACGTAAAGTCTTCTTTCTGGCATATGCTTTATGACACACAGTGCATTCAAACACCCGTTCGCCATTATGTTTAATCATATGATCATCGAGTGAATGCTGAGTAAAAAAACCTATTCCACATTGAGCACAGATGTGATTCCGTTCTAGCAAATGAACTTTTTTTATATGACTCGTCAGTTTTGACTTTAAAATAAAAAACGTATCACATATATTGCACTTGTACGTAGCTGCCGATATATTATGCTCAGCTGTCATATGTCTGTTCCGTTGGTAGTAACTCGTGAAGGATTTGTCGCAGTGCGAACAATTCGTCGTGTATCTAGGTCCAGTATTATGTGAATATTTCTCATGGCATTTTAACCTGACTCTCGTACTGAACACTTTATCACAGAAAGAACATTTAAAATCACCCACATCGTGTGTCTTCTTGTGAATTTTTAATCTGTGCCTGTTAATAAAGCCAAGGTCACAAACGTCACATATGTAGTTCCTGTAATGGCCGTTCATGTGTTGCAACAGCATTTTGAAAGTTTCAAATTTGGAATGACATAACGCACAGTTTAATACCTCAGTATCAGTGAGTTTAAATTCTAAAAAGTAATCGTTGATTGAGTAAAACTTTATGTTGTGTTCCTTTGTTAAGTGTTTCTTTAAATCGGCTACATAATTAAGTTTGACATTGCAGATATTACACTTCAAGTCTGTTATATCAAGTTTGATAGACAAAGAATCTCGGTCGGACTTCTTGTTCTCAATAACTCCGCGGTCATGTTTCTCACTAGTATGTTTGCTTAGTAACTCAATGTCTTTGCATAATTCCCTACAATAAGCACATGCAATGCCGGCTATAGTCTTGTTAAAGAATGGCGTGCAATTTGAATATTTGAGTATGTTTTGAACGTTTTGTTTGTACTTCATGCTTTCTGATACTTTATTAAATATAATTCGTCCGGTCTTCCCTAATTTGCTTCCTGAAACAAATTAATTTACTGTAATACTTGTCAACTATTCTTTAAAACGAATGAAAAGGATGCCTGTATATTTCTTACACCTCTAGTTGAATACAAAACAATATTTTTTAACGAAACATTTAATCTAAACAATTAAAAGAACAGATAAGTAAAACTATTAAATATGTTTTTTTTTTAATTGCAATATCTTGTTGATATAAATTTTAAAATTGATTATATTTCAGTATAATCGATAAAAATAATGCAAAATTAAAAAGAAAAGATTAAAATCATATTTCACTATCAGAAGTCTTAAAAATTCGTAATTTTGAAATGAAACCCCATTATGTTATAATTAGCATTTTAAATCACATCTTAGTGGTTTTAGAATGCTATTGTAATATAAATAATAGAACTATAATAACATTCTTAAAAAGATGAAAGAATAAAAAAAAATATTTTTTTTTTACTTTTCGGTTTGCATCTTTGACATTCTATTAGATATTAAACTTAGATAAAGATACAATAAAATACTTCTATTTACCATCTGTGTCATCAAGTTCCACCATTTTCTTTTTACCATTTTTTTTTCTCTCAGATTTCCGTTTGGCCGTGTCCAAACTCAAAATTTCTTCTTTCAAGCAATCCAAATCTGGCAATTCTTCTTTCACATCTGTAAATGAAATTTATGAAGCCATTTATTATATCATGCTGTTAACGTTGAGATTAATTTTGATTTTTATAGACAACTGTTAAATACTTTTTAATAAGTAATTGTCCAAAGTAAAAGAAAAGCGTAACCAAAAAATAATAAAAATATTTTTATAAAATGTAATAAAAAATATTAACTAACAGACAATTAAAAATTAGTTTCTTCAAGATTTCATACTAACAAGGTCAATGTAATGGACCACATTAAAAACATTTTTTTTTTAGAAATGTAACCAAAAAATTTTTTTTCGATATATTTTGTGAGTCTTTAAACATCTTAGGTAGCACGCAGAAATCATTGAATTAATATTAGGATTTTTCAATTACACTGGATTATGTGGGATACTTTTCATGCAGGAAACAATTTTTTTCGGAGAATTATTTTGTACTTATTATAAGTTAGAACATTTATAACCCACTTTGATAATTTTTAACAAATGTGGGTAACTTGATTTTCATATCACAGCTGGTTGTTACTAACCATTAACTGTACATAATATTAATGTTTGATGAAGAAATAAAGACGTGATTTAGTCCCAGATGGTAAGCAATACCAACATAGTAAAAACCATATAGCTCTCGACTTAAAGACTCTCACATTGTAATTGAATGGAAATGAGAATATCTGTAAATTATCCCAATCATCCACAGACACAAACAACAAAGCAACTCCATAAGAATGTTTTTTGCGAAAGGGTGCAAATGTGTCATAGTTTGGACTTTTAGTTGGTGGGAAATGGATGGGCACTTTAAAGAGGGTATTGAACTGATTTCAGCCAGTTAAATTCTTTCAAATGCAATGTGTGCAAAAAAGAATTACCATAAAAATGCAAATCAAAATCATCTTGATCATCCTGATCTGACGGTTCTTCTTTCACCTCCTCTACTTCAATTTCTATTGTAGAATCACCTGAAAAAAGACAAAGTAATAATGGTGAATTCATTAATCTCATATGATTTTTAAATACCAGAACTGACTAAAAGAATTTTTGAAGAACCTCTTAATCAATAAAAATTATATAATTGGAAAAGGGATTGAATAAAAGTAATTAAAAACCTTTACTAAGAGATTGATTGTTATGAGCTTGTATCAAAATTTAATGATTACTCAAATAATTATAATTTTCTTAGCTCTTTTCACTTTTGTATATAGCCCTAGCCTAGATGGTAGTGACCCTGCCCATGAAGCGACCGGTCCTGGGTTCGATTTGTGGCCAGGGCAGATATTTATGTGACAGATAAATATTTGTTCTTGGGGCATAGGTCTTAGTGACGTATTATTTGTATTGTCCATGACACAGACAATCCTACTTATCTACACAGGAAATCCCACTGGCGTGAGTATGACTGTGTTAGCGTTTATTATTTATTTATTTTTATTATAAACATAGACCGAAGTAATATCTAATACTAGTATATGTTTTAAATATTTAAATGTTTGTTTACCTGTATCAATATTCTTTTTTAATAGCTGTTTTTGACACCTGATAACTTGCTGTTTGAAGGCTAATGCCTCACGCAGTCTCACAACACATAGATTACAAATTCCTTGACAGCTTTCATCAGAGTCTGGCAAAATCTGTAAATACAAACATTCAGATGTATTTTACATCTGTACATCAGACTCTTAAGCAAACTGTGCCGCTGGTAATGTACCTGCCGTATTCAAATCATAACAAATTATTTAACATAATAAAAACAAGATGGCCAACTGTTTTAGATGCTAATTAATACATAAATTAATTCAAAGTAATATTTGTATACAACTATTTAGTAATTAATGCGTTCATTTAAATATATTAATCAAGGCACATTCAGGTATTGCCTTTGATATATATATTAAATCAGAAAGAGCGGGAATTAAAGCATCTATTATCGATAGGCCAAACAATAAATAAGTTTTCTGGAAAAGTTTTTTTATTCATTATGGGGAGGCCTTTAGAACCCAATGGAACATATTTTCTTTTTGTTCGTTTATCCATTGTGTGACCTAATCACAGAAATGGCTTACCTCTTAGGATGTAGTTTTAAGGATTATATTATGACAGGCTACAATTAACATTCAGTGCTCATTAATTTAAATTAATTAACAAACAAAGAAGTTATGTAATTAACTGTATCTATGTACAAAGTCACACGCACAGCTTGTACATACTATAAGTGTTGATAAAGCGATTGAGGTTAGTATTAGGGTCTTTCTGGGCTTATCTCATGGTCAGTGATGTTGCAGGTGTTGAATGTGATTATGTACGAGGACTGCTGCAACCCCTAGTCAATGTTAAGTAATGTCAATTTATGTCTATCATCATGGAATATATACCTATAAATAAAACTAAAGTGTCCTGTTAATTTGTTTGTGATGTACCTAAGTGACTAAATTGATCTATATCTTTCATGAATCAGAGCAAGGTATGCTAGTTTCTAATATTCTTTTGTAAGTGTAAAACCAAGTGTATCTGATTTTATGGATGTGAATTAACATAATAGACCACTGATTATGATTGTTACGTGCTTTTTTGGTTGGGATAAAAGTTATTTAAAAATAAAATCCTTGCTTAATAAATCTCTTAAACATCATATAAATCCCTTAGACATTTTCAAGCATGAATCCTCCATCCATTTTCAATAATGAAGACAGCTTCAAGCATGAATAGCCTTTATGGGATATTCATGCTTGAAGCTGACTTGCTAATAACCATTATGACGTTATTGTGAAGCAGTGCCTTGAATCTAACTTATTAATTTTACTGATATCAGTGATATCCATGTGCAGGAGTTATCATTGCCCGTCAAAAGCCGGAATCATTTGCGCGATTGTCAGTTATTTATATTTAAAAATAGAAAACACATACTTCACCAATGTATGAGTAATTCAATAGCATTTTTTTGTTTTAATAAAATGAAGTCAACAAGTAACAATCGGACTGCTATAGCTATGTAGTAAAAACAAACTATCAATTTACATGAATCTCGTAGCATTCCTTTAGAATATCAGCATAAATTTCAGTTTTCTGCAGTCCTGGATACGGTTTCTTGAGATCATAATCACTTGGCTGAATAAGACAGCATCGACAAAGTGCTTTATATTCCATTATGGCACAAATACTGTCTGAAAATTAGGAAATTAATTTTCTAAGAAAAAATACTTTTAATTATAGCACAACATGTTTTATTTCTGTATATAAATATGTAATGTTTATATTTCTTAAAAACATATGACAGTTATTTGACATTGACAGTTAGAAGACAGATAAGTTAAAAGAACAGACTATTTCGAAATACTAAGATTGATAGGAGCAATAAATGTGCCCTGTGGTTACAATATTCGATTGCGAAGCAGACTTGAACGGATGAATTAAAATGGCGTGTTGTATTGGATTGTAATAATATCGTTAATAGCATCTGGCATTATTTTGCGGAAATCCATTGTAATTAAGTTATCGTCAGTTTACTTTGTAACAATTCGCGATTACAATGTATGATATGGGTATATATTGTTGAAAATTATACTAATAATAACCTAATAGAGGATAATGTCTAATAAATTATCATTTTTCAAAACACTCAACATAGATTACGAATTATCGTTTTAAATCAATTTCCTATATTATTTTCGTGTACGAGTATGTGATTTTTTTTTAATTACAAACTTTAGTAAATATACGTGGGTTCTTGTATTTAATATAATGTATGCTTTATTTTATCAGAAGCAACCTATAAAAAAGTTGAGGGTTCATGTTCATGAGGTAGTAAGTGAATAAGAAAAATAAATAAATATAGGAATTTAGAGCTGTTTGCGAAGATTGATTTTATGATTTAAAAGCTTATTATTTCGCATACTAACTCTTGGATCAATAAATGATTCAAATATACCCCGCACTATGAGATAGACGAATAAAAATTATTCGTATTATAGCTGTAGGTACGTGTAGGGGAGGTCCAACGAAAAAGAAGAAAAGTATCTGTGCGCATTTAGGGACTAGATATAATAAGCGGGAAGAGCGTGCGGTCGAGCTTTATATTTTATTCACAGGGGATATTATAATAGTTTCTATAAAGTGATATATACCGTAGACGCCCGTTTTTCGATCCGCGCACCTCGTCCGATGGATATAACAAATCCCATTGTAAATGCGTACAAATTGTTTATTTTTGATATATTTTTCTATTTACATCAAAGCTGCTAAGTTCTTTCGACATTTTTTTATATATGCAAAATATATGTAATAATAAAATTTTACTTAATTTTAAATTATTCCTTAATAGTTTATTTTTGCAACATTGGATTAAACAAGAACAAGAATTTGAGAAATCTACAGAAAAATACGTAATTAATCGAAAATATGCCTTATCCAGTGGCATAGTCCACTAGACATATGTACTGCATTGGACCTATAAAGGCTGATAGACAGATAAATATGCCATATCACTATATTTTAGACAAAATATGCAATAACCGCTAAATATGGCCTTAACACGCAAACTACAGATCCGGTAACAAGTGATAATAGTTTAATTTTCCAATTTTAATCACACAACCAATCTTTTTTTCGGTATCACTACACGCGGCGGTGCGAAACCCGGGTCTTGTTCAGCTAACAACAGACTTCTCCTCAATCTCCTTCCAAGATCAGGGTCTGCCAGCGAATAGAGTCTGATTACTCTCTTCTGCATATAAGGGGCTATCGTCAACAGCTCATCGACTGTATTGTTTATGAGTCTACCTTTTTGACCTTCAGTCAACATATAATTACGATAGAAGTAGGCAGCAGGTTCAAGGTCAGCAGCTTTGGAATGCAATACGCTGATACTGTCTTTCGGGCGGCTGATCTCAACATATGGCACGGGACCGTTAAAGGAATTAGGGAAATAATCTGGTGCATCCTTCATATTTTCCAATACAGGTGGTACTCCATCTCTGTTGTATTCCTTTCTATATAGCGGAGTATTAACGTGTATTCTGTTATGATTGATACCAAGGCGATATATTTGTGTCTGTCTGTAAGCGAAACGCCGAGTCCGGAATAAAGCGTCCACTGGTCCGGGGATACCAGGCACCAAGTTAGCGGGATTAAAGCTGCTCAATTCAACATCTCTGAAAAAATTGTCCGGGTTCTTATTCAACACCAGACGTCCGATCGGGACAGTGGTGTAGGTTCCCTTTTTCCACAACCTGGTGATGTCAAATGGATCATAATCGCAGCGCAGGACTTCGGCATATGACATGACATCCATTTGTAAGTCCCAAGCTGGATAGTTTTTCTCTTCAATAGCATCATATAGATCTCTGTTGAAGTAGTCAGGATCTCTCGATCCTACTAAACGTGCTTCGGGAGTTGGAATATTTTCTACACCTTGACAAGTCCTAAAGTTGAATCTCGCGAAGTATCTCTCGCCCTGTTTGTTTAGTAGCTCATAGGCATGTATTGGAAAATAGTCGGATTTTCTATAACCATTTGGAATTCCGTAATCGGATTCTACCCATAACACCGTGTGTAACATCTCTGGTCTCTGTGTAATCAAATCCCAGTACCTAGTGAATTCCTTACGGAATGTTTTAGGATTCCTCTTAATAACTTTTGAAAATGCATCAAATATTATGGGGTCCCTGAAGAAAAAAACGGGCGCATTTAAAGTTAAAAAATCCAAGTTTCCTTCCTTTGTAAACAATTTTACAGCAATACCTCTCGTCGACCTGTCCAGGTCGTTACCACCCTGGTTTTGAATTGCAGGGCTAAATCTTGAAAATAATGGTGTTATTTTTCCGATTCCATTGAAAACGTCTGCTGATGTGTAGCGAGAAACATCGTGAGTAACTTTGAAGTACCCCCACGCGCCAGTGCCCTTGGCGTGGACCATTCTTTCAGGTATTCTTGCATTGGTGAAGTCCGTCATTAAGTCTACGTGAAACGGATTTTTGAATTGGTTGACGTTCATCGCTGCTGTATCTCGTATTTCTACGGGAAGGCCGGAACTCGTTGTAATCAGGCCAATGGGTTCCTAAAAATATGTTAAAAAAATAAATATAAATTAGAGTAAGTTCACAAAAGGCGACCCATACATGTCTGTTATTTATCTTCAAGTGACGACAGGGTAATTGTTGAGGATACAAGGCTTTTAGCAATATTATGCAATTGTAATGATTATTTATGTTAATTGTTCGTAAAATATAGATAAACTCACTACACTCAGATCCAATATACTTTGTTTATCGATTTGCTTAGATATATTTTGTCTGTGTATAACATTTTGAACAAAGTTTAAAAAAATATGTGAAAAATATTTCATAAAACAAATGTAAGGTTATTTTTTATTTTCTTTGTGCTTGTGTTTTAAAATATAAAACATGCTTTGGAAATTTTATATTTATTTTAATAAAAAAAATATATCATTGGTTATCATAAATATGATTGGTTTCAACACAAAAATTGGGGGCGCTGGCATTTAAAATACCTTCTACATACAGAAAATACTTTTATACTTTCGCCATATAGCACGACACATTAATTAAATCCAATAAAATCATCACGGGAAAATTTGAAATGAAAAGGCCACTAAATATTGTCAACGGATAATTTGACCAAACAAAGAAAACGACTGAAAAACCTGTCACTAAATGCATAAGACATTTCGAACATCGAACTTATTGGAGACAGTTAAAAACTATTGCATAAAGGACTTCTGAAACAGACATAATCTTTAGCAATGGCCACATAATTGAGAAAAAGGTTTTAAATATAAAATGGCGTCAGTGTTTTGTATTCGCGACCCCCTAGAAAAAAACACTTTTCTCTTTAAGCACATGCTTCGAAGATGCAGATATCTTTCTACAATGACTAGTGCTCTATATTTTGTAAGCGAAAAAAAAACGTGAATAGAAAAGGGTTTGTCTAAAGCTCTGTATTTAGGTATTAATCTGTGCCTGTACTGATAATTATAATACTAACAGTTGAAAAATAAAGGCCTCCCTATGACATGGTGTGTTTTTAAAAGTTTTTAATTAGTTCGCCATGTTTTTTAATTTATTATTGTTAGTTTGTGAGTATGTTTGTTCGGGTCGACTTTTGCGAGCTGAATTAGAAATTACTTATCCTTATCCTACAAAGCTAAAATCTATACATATAAATAAAATCGGAGTGTCTGTTTGGAATCTTAAAATTACCGCTTTTTACTACGTGCATATGAACATACGGCACAGACAACAAATATTTTTTTTTTTAGAATTTTGTCTGTATATTTGTTTGTTCTGGCTAATCTCTGAAATGGCTGGACCGATTTTGACGGGACTTTTATTGGCAGGTAGCTGATGTAATACGGAGTAACTTAGGCCACTAAAACAAAATAAAGTGAAACAATTCGCGGGCAGAGCTTGTTGTACAAATTACTGTCTATATTTCCGATGACATGTATTTTTATGATAAGCATGATCTGATGCCTCAGGGTTGATTCCAGGCGACGGCACTCTTGGACGATTAAAAGTACAGATAGATACCAATATTTTTTTACTATAAAATCGTGTTTTAGAGTTAAACTACAGCCTTATTAATAAAAAAAACCGCATACCGGATGTTTCATTTTGAAGTCGTACAGCTGACGGTCGCTTGGCGTGGTTCTGTTCAGAAACGTATAATTTTCTACATCGATGTAGTCACTAAATACACGTCGATAAGTTATTAAAAACCAAATGCAAAAATTCAACGCCTTCATCTTGAATGAAGCGTTCGTTATAAAATCGTTCGAGGGTCATCCCTTATTTATAAAGTAATGGTTTTAATTCGAGGAAATTGACGATTATGTTGAGTGTTTGAAATTAACAAGTAAATTACCCTGTGCAGTACGCATAAATACTTACCAACATTAAAATAATGTAGTTGAGATAGGTTGTATACACGATTTAAGTTATAAAATAGAAACTTAACTGAAAATAAGGTTTGGCTCACACCGAAACGAAGCTTGCAGCGCATTTTTTAACCGACAACAAAAATTAGACTTTATTAACTACGTAAAACGGTACTTAATTCAGTAATTGGAGAAAGAAAAAATGGCGCGAAACAGTAAAAGTTACGCCTTGATGCGTTACGCTGCATCGCATGGTCCATTTTGTGGTCCTACGATAGGCAGTGAATGCTGCCAGTAAATAGAGGACGTACTGCACGGCTATCTATCTAGCTGCGCGCGTTGCAAGGCCAACACGAACTGCCATGGCAATATGTAATACATTGAAATGACAATGGCGCCACCTGTCGAAATTGGTCGTACCAACTTAGAAACCTTCGTGGGCTCATACACAACAACTTTGCTAAAGATCATCACATGATTAAATGCATGGTTTACGATTCTATAAAAGACATACATACAAACATTTATTTTTATATAAAAGAAAGAAGAAGAAGAAGTAAAAAAGATATTTGAATATATATGCAATTGATGAACTCAGAAACTATTTAACTAATCATTATGAAAATTGGTATGAACATATAATTTTCTAGGGAGAAGGTTTATGTGCTATTCCCATTCATGTAACTCGCCACCAGGTGGCGCTGAACATACCAACATCCGTATTGCTCAACCGATGATCATGTCTTTTTTTGCGCACACGTGTTTCGATTTCTAGATCATACATTTTTAAACTTTATTGCACTCGTGTGAAGCTGAGGCTGGCCGCTAGTCTTATATAATGATTTGAATAGTTTTACCATTTTGTGTACTCAAATTATGGATAAGAAGAATAATGATGTTAAGCGTATTTTTTGTTACCTGCACTAAATAAGTACAAAGTTTTTATTCTGTTTGTCTGTTGAAGCATCACGCATAAACCATAGTGTAATGACATTAATTATGAATGCGAAAGTAGCCATGTCTGACAGTTTTTTATTTTTTTAGGCTTAAACAGCTTTAGGTGAAATTTGAGATTGGGATAGTTTGAGACTGATATAGGACATAGGATATTTTTTATGCTGAGGTCTGGAGTACCTGATGTGGAACACAGAGTAATGCCAAAATATTAGAGATATCAAAATGCTGCTATAGCGAAAGTAATGCAACGCGATGTGCAAATATTAAAAACATATAGAAATTTGAGGTCTGGAGTGGTTGTGGAATACCGAGAGGTCGGCGAAACTGGTAGAGGTATAGAAATATTGACAGAGCGAAAATTATTCACGCATTTATCTATCTATCAGCCTACAAGAGTCCACTGCTGGACATAGGCCTCCCCTAATTTGTGCCACACAGACCGGTCCTGA
>DWPA01004023.1:0-13315 GCA_018251375.1 Calpodes ethlius | reverse complement strand
TCCAGCGAATACTCGCTGTCTTCTTCAGTTCGTCAGTCCATCTGGTTGCGGGGCGACCGACACTCCTTTTTCCGAGACGTGGACATTATTCAAGGACCTTTCTTACCCAACGTTTATCGGTCCTCCTTACTATATGGCCAGCCCATTGCCGCTTCAGCCGGCTAATTCTTTGAGCTATGTCGTTACCCTCGTTCGTCTTAGGATCTCATCACTTCTGATGCGATCACATAGAGAAATACCTACAAGGCCGACTACTAGTCGATAATTATGGACACCATTGTTTTATATATATATTCCTCAATTATTTACATGATAATGAGCTCAACTTATTCAGTGAATCGATAGAAACAAATTAATACTTCAACCATAAAGAACAACGTTATTAAAGGGGAAGCATTTTAATTAGCTCCCCACCCCTTAAGATGCTAAAAATCGCAAAGGGAATTTGTAAGGGTTGCGACGGCGGTAATAAGGCTTCGCGTGAATGCTTTCTAATATTATATACGATTTTGTTTTAACATTTTACAGGATAATAAATTATCAGAGGTACTTAAGTAAAATAAGTAATTATTTTAATGAAAAATAGAATCCCCAGAAAAAATTAAAAACCTTCGATTGTTTTGGTAACTGATAGTGTATTAATACATACATTTCATATTTTAAATTACAATATCCAATAAACTATATAAAGTAATAATTAACGAATTCGGTCATCTTTAATAAAACCAATTTATTTTACAAATTTTGTTTGTTTTAGTATATAAAATAAAAAAGCGATTGACTAAATTATTGCGTTTCACTAAATTCAAGCAGTCATAAATATATCAATAACAAGGTCTCCTTCTAGTTACGTGAACGTTTTGTGTAACTTAAAAGTACTTTACAACCGACGCCTAAACGCAGGGTATTACTAAAAAGTATAACTCGTAACTACCCACGCACAACGCGAAGCGCCTGACAAAATCTATTAGCATCGAGCATTGTCGTAAGCACGGATTTCTCGAAGCAAAACGATGGCAGTTTACTAATTCTCTATAAATTTCGCTCCCTGTAACGACTGTTTACAACTCCAACCATTCGTCAATTTTCACGCATTCGTTAATTTCCAAAATCGTTTTACATAATTGGCAAACATTTGCCAGCCGGCTGAATAATAATGGAGGAGGTGTAAGATTGATGGCTGGCACAACTTTTGTGAGGTTAAGTGGGTACTCGTTTTATAAACACTTTTGACTTTACGTTTCCACCCTTCGTCTAGATTTCAATTTCTGTATTTACGATAACGCAATGTTTTAGACTAGGGTTTATATCGAACTAGCGCATCCGACTTCATAAGGATGCAATTAATATTTAAAAAATATTACTTATGTTACTCAGTTGTTACGTAGAATTTTAATGGTTTTGAATGAATAACTTCGAAGATTCATTTCTGTGGAAAAATCCATCACAGTGTATATTTCAACCAAATTAAAGAAAGTATTTAACATTAAAGCGTGGCATGGCAACCAATCGTAGAAAGTAATTGACAACTTTTTTATTACTGTTCTTTTCTCACATGCACACGCGTTACACCTTCTATTATGACTATAACCATATAACAAATAAGATTACAGTTATATTTGAAATCGAGTAAACAACGGCTACATGAAACGCACTTACTCTCTCCCAAGTTAGACTAATTTACTTTTTGAACTCGATTCTCGCTACATATCGATTCTCATGAATGTGGGTCAATTGAATAAATCGCTTAAGAGGCACAAATAGCGGTAATTATTTGATTAATGAGCAGCCCGCGTTCCCACTACAATGCTATAATTAAACGGTCCGCGAGAGTCAAGTACCATTTTAAACGTTTACGAGTTTAACACGGTGACTTTACCGGGGCAATTGGTTGCAATTAAAATAATCGATTCCCGAGACCCGGGCGCGTTATTTTCGGTGTTTTGACTTGTAATGTTAATCGGTACTGATTGTAAACGATTACACATGTCGAATAATTAATACTCAATGTGAAACATTATTACTGTCACTAGCGAAGTTATTGAAATTTTAATTGTAAAAGCTTTTTTCATATTTTCTTATGTAAAGTATCTATTGGCTGGCCTTGGCAATAAAATCAGCTAGTTTTCCGACACGATAAACAGCATGACGCTCTGGTACCATCTTCCCCCCTCGCCGACACCGCTCAAGACTCCCTTGTATGTATGTGCCCGCATGTACTACACGCTACATGGCTTCTCTATATAAGTTGCGTATTATTTTTATCGGACTATACTTAACATTGTCACTGCTTGTATTTTCTTTCTTCGAGTCGAATATTATTGCGTTTAAAGTCTATATTATAAGTATTTATAAGTATATATATTATAAGTTCTTATATTTACTTGGATATTTCCCATCTGCCTCTGCATCTGCATTTTTTTTTATGTATTATTACGATTATGTCCAATCAAATGTATTTTTTATAAACAATCAATATTACTTTATGTTTGACATTTAACAATGACATTTAATAAAATAGTTTGTATAACTGTAGAAGTAGTCGTAGATAAAAGTATCTACTATAAATTGTATTATAAAGCCCCATTTACATATCATAACACACGAGATAATAATGTATACGTCTGAATACGTAACAAAACACAACACGCTCATCATCTTCCACAACTCGGTTTCACACAATAAAAACATTCGATGAAAGGGAATCCAAACGACGCGAGCGATAAAATTTTCTTGTTCAAAACGCAAGAAAACATTTCAAGATTAAGTTTCGCCGCGTCTGCCGTAAAACGACGGGGAAATAATTTTTGTAGAAGCAATAAAATGTTCGAGTGGAGGGCGTTGCCAGGCAATCCCCTCGGAACCGAACGCATGTCGGATCAAAGTGAAATTCAGCAGTACAATTTCTATAAGTTAACGAGTTGACGGTGTGGGACCATTACGTTGTAGAATCACGACGGCGCCGTTCGATTTTTAATGTCGGAATGACTGCATGCAATGCACTTGCTTCAACGTTAAAACCTACAACTGAAAATGTTATAATATTACTACTTTAAATTATTTTAATAAAATGTTAACACCCTTTTTGTTTCTCGCAATATCTCATTCAGATTGAATTACAAGTGACTTCGAAACGAAGGTTATAGAGACGGATTAAGGATACGTTTTTAATGAATCAATTTCGATGACTCTGTTGGTTATCTTTATCCGGACCATTAATTCATTACATTGTAGATGCAGTTATAGAAATATATAGAGATTCATATATATTTCGTTGACGCCTGTCTGAAATCAAAGCTGGTACCTGTAGTTATTTTTTATAAGTCGATACTATTCTCACGATTCTTCTCTTATGTTCTCTTCTCGACTTTGTATGACCTTGAAGATTTGGAGACACATACCTGACACTTGTTTATTACTATAACCTGATACTGCATTCAGATCTGTACTAAATAGTTATATAAAACGTTTTCCGTATTATAACTACCTACTTCTTTTAAATCGGTTTTGCTTTTGTTACCAAAACCATATTGGTCGAATTCAGTTTTTGATTTTTGTTAATATTGGATGAACGAACATCCGTCTGAACAAAGTGACACGAAGTTTGCTTCAATACCCCAATCTAGTCCGTTCATGGGAAATGCACGAACCTAGACCCGAAAGTCAAAAGTTCTGTGATTGCTTGGACATTGCAATGGCATAATGGTTATCTAACGATAATAGGTACCGACGATATAATATGCCCTTTGAGACACAAAAGCACTAGTAAAACTTTTCTCTTATGATTACCCCATGGTACTTCCAATCGCTTCAGAAGTTACTTATCTAAATCATAACGGAATTCATATGGCTTTAATATCTTTTCAAGTGTTACACGATATATAAATAAATAATTATTATTTTGAGTTGAATTCCGTTTCTATCTATCTATCTATCTATCAGCCTTTAAGAAAGTCCACTGCTGGACACAGGCCTTCCCCTAATTTGCGCCACACAGACCGCTGTCTTCTTCAGGCTAAACCCACCTTATGACAGCCAAAACCAATTCCGTTTAGATACAGGTATATTAAGTCCATCACGACAGTTAACGCTTGCCGAATTGAACGGTTATTAACTCCATATTTTCAATAAAACACGTTTAAAATATCGACTAGAAGACAGTTTTTTTTATATTAATAAATAATTATCAATACCGCGATGGTCTGCGCTCAGCAGGCTTATACACTGTAATTTACTTTACACTTTAGTTAGGGGAAGACCCCTTGACAGATTTCTCGGAAGGGTGTCTCGGAATTTGATCCCTAATACGAGGGGAGAAGAGGGTTAAATACACCCTGTGAAATAACAATTAATTTTATTGGTAAAGTCTTGTCTTACGTCGCTAATTCGTCTCGGCTGTTCTGTTCGCTGGTCTGAAATTCGATATCATCATAGCACACTGAAAAGTCGCTTGTAGGAACTATTTCAGACTTAACACATATGATTCCAAAAATAACTGAGTGTATGCTATTTTAGAGGATATAGGGTAGATTATAAGGCTTCATCGGAGCTTAGACTATTGTTAGTACAGAAAATATAGTTATTTGGACGTAAAACTGAAGTCAAAGGATTTTAAATATTGTTTTATATTAATTAATTTATATAAAAATATTGGAAAGTATATATATCCACAATTGAGCAAAAATCAGACAAGTGAAGTAATTGACAAGACAAAAAAAAACAAATAGACGGCACATCAGCCAGAATTTGAGAGATTAATTTTGCAAATTAATTTAAATAAACCAACAATTAGAGTTAAATCAGCTACAGTTTACGCTGGAAATTATTGTTCTCAAGCCATTAACTATTAACTCATGTTGGTTAATTTTTCATTGAAAAGTATATGAAAATATATTCTCATAAACAGTACCATACATAAATGAAGAGTTTTCGATGAACACCACAAAGTGTAGATGAATAATTCCACTTAAACGGCATAAAACGCAAACAACAACAACAGAAACGCAACCTTACACTTCTCATCGAAAGCACAAAACACAAACGGATACTTTATCATAAACAGTACTAAATGCAAAACAAATACTTCTCACGAAAGCGCAAGCTCCCGAAATATTTTTAAAATAACATTTTATGCGGTTAAACTGTAACAATATGGGCAATAAAACCAAATTTTTCAGAGATTCCACACATAATTGCGTTCTTAGTCTAAAATAAAGCAGTTTTATAGGGGTGGCGATAGCGGGATCCGTGGTATTATACCTACGGGACCAACTAATGAAGAAATACGCGTGTTAGTAACTATGTCGTTAAACAATTTCGTACACGGTCCCACTTTTATGGAACATACTTACATAGAAAGTCATGCCTGTATTCCTAAGGGAAAAATGAGAACAAGAAGTGAAGGTCCTAACACTCATCCTCAGGTTTTTATGAGTTTTGAATGACAATTTACTTGATCATGGTCATTATTGCCTTTAAGTCTCTTGATAATGCTGGTAGTGTGTAGTCGTAAGAGAAATATCTAGAAAACTCTACAAAGTTCGGTTACCTGGTGTGTGAGACACACGAGTAGCTACCAACCCCCCGGGTTCAAAAGGAGGGTATTCAGTAAAAAAACGAAAGACAGTTCATGAAACCTTCGCTTTTATTTTATTGTTCAGCGTGTAGTAATAATTCACAGCCGAAAGAATTTTCATCCATTCATCTATTCATGTGAACCTTTACTGCATGTGAAAGGTTTTGTGAAACAACTATCGAAGATTTATCGAAAGTCATTGGGCAATTTACTTGAGTTTAATCTCAACAGATTGAAAGAGATTCGTTGCAAGCCAGACAAAAACTGAAAGGCATAGACAAGGTCCGTGCCGAATATATTTCGTCAAAACGTCGGGATAGTAATATAATAGATTAAAAATTAAAAATACGCTTTTATCATTCGACTTAAATTAAAAAGTAAAAAGTAATAAATATTTAAACCTTCTTTACACCCGTTAAGACCTCAGAGTGAGACATATTCTTTTATAATAACTTTAAAAACGTAATTTACGACTTTAAATTAAATACCAGTTTGTACACAGTAATTCAACGAATATTTTAATACTACAAGTTCTCTTTAGGTTTTTTACACCAACTTCCGAATCTACATCCTTAATGTGTTCATTACAATAGTTTACAATTTTACACAACGCTAATTCACGACAATTACTCGCAAACGCTTAAACTATTCCGATAACATCATAAGCAGAACAAACGCTGCACGGCAAACACGAACGAAATTATATTCTCTATCTATTGGTGCCTCAACCGTAGTTATCGCATTATTAGTTTCATTGTTATTAGCTATTCTAAAGATATTTTGTAATACACGAATCTACGTAACAAGAGTATCTTTCACGTCAAATTCTATGTTCTTCATCATCATCATCTTTACAACCCATAATTGTCCCACTGCTGGGCCCGAGTCTCCTCTCATGAGATGAGGGGTACAGGCCATAGTCCACCACGCTGGCCAAGTGCAGATTGGCAGACTTCACACACCTTCGAGAACATTATACAGAACTCTCGGGTGTGCAGGTTTCCTCATGATGTTTTCCTTCACCGAGGCAAGTGATAATTAACTAATAATACAATAAAAAAAAAGATATGTGCACCTTTTTTTTTTAATTTGTGTTACGTGTAGGATTTCAACTCACGCCCCCACGTTCATGGAACCAACATTCGAACCACTAGGCTATCACTGCCTCCATGTTTTTTTCTAATCTCAATACAAATTAATTTCGATAGAATTTTTATGTGATTCGAATATGCTATCAGACATTGCAAAGTATTCAAATTCAAATTTAAGAACATATAATTACAATTTATACACTAATGCATCTCAATTATTAATCCATTTCGGAAAAGTGCTTTGTCACGGAGGAGAAGATGGCGTGAGAAACTCCGCATCACGTCAGCATAGTATAACAGGCTTTCAAAGTCAAAGTCAAAGTCGTAACATTTTATTTTTTAGACGTGTGTATATAAAGGTGCTTGAAATATACTTTTTAACTATGTCCTCTCTTGTTACGGCGTAAATATTTATCTACTAAACTGCGCGAAATTGGATGCAGTGTTTTTATTTCCAAACGGTCTTGTTATTTAGATATCATTCTATATTGTAGTAATGAGTGGGAACCTTTTATTTGTTTATCTGTATTATGTCATGTGTCAATGATTATTCGCAATTCTGTGTGGTCCAGACTGTTCAGTTTGCTATAAAAAAATAAAATGTACTATAATATATTCTCAGTACAAAACGATTGCTCAACTGACTATCTTAAACACACGTAATTGAATAATATAGTAACATGGAGTTAGGCTACAAAAATGCAAAAATAACATACGTCAAAACCTTGGAAATTAACTTTAATACATGACATAGAATTCATCTACAAAATTGATCTGCAACTATTAGCTCTTAGAAACTTTAAGCCATCCCTTGAAGTGACTTAAATTATTATTTCCTACACAGTACTCATTAAGCTTGGAATAAATTTATCACCAACAGTCTTTAGTAAAGTAAATACGGTAGTGTGTGGAGGTCTTCGAACGCCTAACTATAATTTAGAACATTGTTAGTTTACCCTAAGCTCAGGTACGAGTATTAATGACACATCTTAGAAGCAGGTGTTCTGTACACTCGGGTAAGAGCTTGCGAGAGTGGCATGTGTTCTTGAGGTTACCGACAATAGCCGTTTCATCATTGGAGAATACAAGGACATCTTTTGTATATATTGTGTTCACGGAAACCTCCATGTGTGCGTGCGAGTAGCGTGGAGCTCAAAGGTGTTGCAATACAAGTTAATATTATAGCGTATAGTGATGTTTAAAGACAATTTATCTCAGTGTATCCAGTACTACTTGAATTATATACTAAGGCATATCGTTCAACAAAAAAGATTGTAGAATCCATTCAAATCTCAGATTTTCAAATCGAAAAAGAAGCCATTGATTTTAAAAACTTTCACATTATAATATGAGTAATACTTGTTACTATAGTTATGTTATAGTTATTAAAGAACTTTTTTATTCAATAGATATGAATTTGAATGCAATAACAACTGTTCTAATTTGAAATTCTTTCGAAATTAACCATTTAATCATTACTTTGTTATTCATTTAAATTGATTATAGATTCAAGCGCGAGTGACTAGCGTTTTAGTTGAAGCGATGTTCTGGGTTAGGATACACATTAAATGTAATAAATAATTTAATTACTATCATAATTACAGCCCTAAGATTCGGGTGTTACCAAAAATAAAGTGACACGAAGTTAGTGTGCTAACCATCTCGGACTTTATTCTACTTGAAAGTGTCATGAAGCATTAACGTATTTTATGTAAAAATAAATTCCATTATTAGGATCGGGTCACCTGTCGCAATGTGAAGGGTACAGGTCATGATCGAGCAAAGCCAAATACGTATTGGCAGACTTTACAGATCTTTAAAAACTTTATATAAAACTCTCGGGTGCGCAGGTTACTTCGCAATATTTGCACGTGATATTTAACTTGACTTAAATAACTATTTGAAAATTAGTGATGTGTATGTGTTTTGGATATTCGCTGGACGGATATCGTACAGAAGGCTCGGAACCGGTCTGTGTGGCGCAAATTACGGGAGGCCTATGACCAGTAGTGGATTTTTTTAAAGGCTAATAGATAGATAGATAGATGAGCTTTGAACTCAGAATTATTCGGAAGACCCATGTTCAAATCGCTGGGCTATTAGTATTTATGTATAAATATTCTCTGTAATTAGGTAAGGGTAAGTTATTAGGTAAAATAATTACAAACACTATGACTTCTTGACTGATGCTAATAGCAATAGTTGCAATTGAGTTAATTCCTTACACATTCCTAACGAAATATCTGTCTTAAAGATAATGTTGGCCAACTCTTTAAAATATATCAGGCTATGATTGTCATCTTGACATATGTTTAGGGAAACATTTGTGATTCCTTCTCGCAGGTTAAATTCTCAGGAAAATTCGAAACATGTGAGACTTGAAAAGCCGTTTCTCTTAAGTAAGAACTCAGGATTACTATTTTCTTTGACAAAATATATTTTGTACGGTAAAATTGACGAAAAGTTTCTTGACTGGCTTTCATTTTCCTATCGAAGCGAAAAATAAAACTTCATACAATTTCTAACAAAAATAAAACAAGTTAATACTTTATAAAGTATTATTATAATACCTAATTCTTTTTATATCATTGTAAATATTATGCTAGTTAAATTAAACAGCAAATGATAAGCTTGGATTTTCTAACCCTTAACCAATCACTTCTACTAAAAGTCTTAATTATACATTACGTTCAAATCATTCTCATAAAAAATTACACCCATAACATGAAATGAACGAATTACATAATTAATATTAATAACCTCGGTACTTCCGCGAAATAATTTTCGTTTACTTGTAACACGTGAAATTACCCGAGAGAACAGTTCGACTAATTTATTTATTTTAATTACGTACCAGCCAAATGAAATATTTATAGTAGGTACACCAGAGTTGTAAATTCCGGCATGTTAACAGTGCTCGAGTCAAGTTTCTACTGCAATTAACGAAAAGCCCCGTAGGGTGTTAACTGTATGGTATTTTAACGAGAGAAAAAGAGAAATGTTTATTTTTGCCCTCGCGTTTTGGTGTCAATGGACTGAAATTGTAGTCGTGGTGCGGTTAGGTGAACTTTGTAGTCTACAATGAAAAACCGGTCACGCGCGATGTTGGGCTGCGTTCTTGTAAGTAGATTGGCTGGTACCTGTTAACTTGTAAACCTTAAGTATCTGTGATAGTTTTCCTTTAAATTTTATCATATTCATTACTTCCGAATGTTTTTGTCAACTGCCTATGTAGCAGCCTATACTAGACTCTCGCCATATTAGAGCTTAGTATTTGGTTAATGGATTCCTGATTCGGAAAACGGTCACAGCAGATCTTTAATATTTTATAACATATTTTAATGGAACTATATAAACAACCAATTCACATGAACCATACTACGGTTGACAAGAAAAAAACAGACCGTGGCTTCACCCGTGTGTGAAAAAAGAACAGCAATAAAATGGTCGGCGATTCCTTTCTAGCATTGGTAGCTAGACAACGCTTTGTTGATAAACACTTAAAGTTTGCGTAAATACGCATCGTAATGAATCTTCCCACATATGAAATGAAAAGTAATAATACTATTCATCCTTCCAACTATCTCCACACCAAAAATAACAAAAGGACGCTCCGCTGCGCCGTCAAATCAGTACAAATAAACAGTACACACTTTCGCATTTATAATATTAGTATAGATTATGAATCAACATTATTATTAATTACTTTTCATAACAAATGGATTCCTTGTAAATAAATCGGTGGTTACCTTTTTATTGAGCATTATGAAAGATAAGATGCATGTCTTTTGTAAGTAGAATTTAGATTCTATGGAATATTTTTATGGAATAATAATAGTAAACGAGCTTGCAGTGCCACCATCCCCAACGGACATCTTTGAAAAACTTCGAATAGGACTGGAGGAGTCACTGTAATCAGTTAGTAGTTTACTATTATTAATGATTAACAGTACTGTGGATATTGGGATTATTAGTGTAGGTTAGTCCTAGTAGTAATCATTAGTAATTTGTCCCACTAGAATTTGAAAACAAATGCTTTACTGCTGCAAATCAGATGATCTTGTATAATCGTAACAGGTAACTCAGAACAATCAATAATAGATTTGTGGAAATAATAATAATAATCTATTTGTTTGTCTAATCAATCTTCTTATAAGTAGTCAAATTCCAAGTAGAGCTACAAAAACTTATAAAATTAAAGAAAAAAATCATAACTTAACCTACCCAGGATATAAACTTAATTTTTTATACACTTTTCATGATTAGTCTGCTACAGTTATAAATAGAAATTAAAGACCAAATCTCTTGTTTTTTACCTACAATAAACAATATCTTACAGAAAATTTAATAAGGTTCTACGTAAGTAATTATTGTTCATTGTACAACTATGAGACCTAGATCAATCGATCGTAGTTTTTTCTGATTCCAATGGTATATATAACTCATTTTTGTTATTTTAACTACTCAATTGTGACGGCAGACTGTTGTAACGTATATTACAGACTGTTACCAATTCAATATTAGGTATTATTACTTTCATTCACTTACCATCTTAGCTCATACATTTTATAAACGCACTAATAAAGTTTCGAAATTAGTTTAACAATTTAAAATGAAGAATTTCTGAAGTAATTAAATAATTTGTGCGACGCTTCTTGCGTTGAATAGTGACTCAGATCTAAGACAATGGTTAATTAATTGGAGTCGGTTATTGATGTAATAATTTGTAAGAATACTAAAGTAGTTCAATAACCTCCATCTTACATTTTTCGATATTTTTTTTTTATTTAAACGCTAACACACTCATACCCCGCAGTAGGATTCGCGGGTGGTATGGACAACACAAATAACACGTTAACAACATCCATGACCCGAGACAAATATTTAGGTATCACATTAATATCTGCCCCGGCCGGGAATCGAACCCAAGACCCCTCGCTTCGCAGGCAGCATCACTACCAACTAGCCTACGGGGTCGTCGAATCATATAAATTACACATCATATAAATACGGACGTAACCGGACCTACAGAAACAAAGTCCTTTTGTATACGCAGCCTCGCCTGCCTTACAAAGTCCAAACGTAAGCATTATCCAACGTCAATATTTAGATTACTCCAAAGGACGGTGAAAGTTATTTAAACAGGTCCCCACGGACACAGAGACATGTAACTTCATAACCCTTTAAAATATAGAGATCAAACAGCCTACGTAACAAGGTAAGGTCCATTACAATCCGTTCAGATAAACAGTGAACATTGATCAAAGGCGATCCCTGAACATGTTAACGAAATCAGAATACAAAATTCATCAAATACTTACGGAGTTAATAATTCTATAACACATGATTAAATATCAAAGACGGCGTGTTCCGCTTAACAGAAACTTTGAAACTATAGACAGCTCCTTTTATATTTAATACCGGGATAAAATTTAATCGAAGCGAGTTAGATTACTTGTTTATATATTATCTTTTGAATATTTCTAGGAATATTTCCTTTGGTGTTTTTACTGAACTTCAAAAGACTTTCATTGTTATAAAAGAAAACTACGCTGTATCAAAAAATAATTACGTAATACGTAGCAAAGTGTTTAATTTGTTACCTAATGACATTAAATGTTTATCAATACCCCTCCCTTCCTCAAAGCTCCCCGTGTGGTTCCGGGTTCACTTATGCCGAATAGCACCATTCCTATTTATTCCTGGGATGTCGTAAAAGGTGACTAATAGGATATTCCAGGAGATGGGCAGCGCCGTCTGCTTGAGAATTTCGAATATCTACTGCGATCACCAACACGCATTAGCCAAGCGTGGCGACTCTTCGGTTAATACCTCCTTAGGTAAGGCCTAAATTCAGTAGTGCACCTACTAAAGCTAATAGATAGATATTTTCAATGCTGCTAATTAGAAACAACTTAAAAGACTGACTAAAAAACAAATGTCATTACTCAACGAATGAGCTTTATCTCAATCAGCCTATAAAGGTCCACTGATGGACATAGGCCTCCTCTAATTTACACCACTCAGATTTACCTAGATCATATTAACATAATAATATTTATAATAGCTATAATTAAAATCATATTTTTTATTACATCAATGAATTAAATTACAATAAATAGAAGTTTACATATATTAGGCTAACATTACTATTATAATTATAGGTTATGCCCACTAAGGGTTAATACTTACTTATAATTACCTGGTAAGTACTTACTTAAGTTACTTACTTACCAAGTAGGCTACGGGGCCGCCAATATATTTTTATTAGCACAACTATTGAAATTAAATACTAAATATTGACCAAAATTATTATATTTTACACTGATAAAAACTGAAATCATTAACATGTGACAACCAAACATGATTTACGTCATATAACGCGGCTTTACCTGTGAAAAAGAATTTCATAAATCGAATTTTCATAAATCTATCACATTATATTTTAAGTAGGTAAATTTGGATAATGTGATTCATTCTAAAGATTAATCTTTAAATCCAAGTTGATGATATAATCCAGGACATGGTCTGTCTGTGTGCCAAGTTTCATCTTAATCCGTACATCAGTTAGAGAGTTATGGTAACACAAATATCCGTATTCACAAACCTCCACTTATATAAACAGAATTGATTATTGTAGAAATAGAAT
>DWPA01004022.1:0-13316 GCA_018251375.1 Calpodes ethlius | reverse complement strand
AAAAAGGTTATTAGTATCTGTCTGTTATCGGTTGCTAGGCAGCGTTTGTTAGTAAACATTCTTTTCGGAACTTGGATAAGGTATAGACAGTTCCACAATAGGAGAGTTGTATTTCAGTTTCTTGATAAAATATTGATAGAACAATTATGATGTTCAATGATAAGAAAATATTAAGAAACAATTAAAGTCACGTTTATAATAACGAACAATAAAACTAACTAAAATTTGATAGAGTAATAACTACTTAAAATATGCTATGTACAAAAATTTTAAGTAATAAGGGCAGAGAAATATAAAAGTCATCACAACTTGAAAAATATTATGTACATAATTTCATTGTACATTAACTTACTGCTAAACAATTGTATCAACAGAAATTATAAATTAAATGTAGACAAAATATGTAGTAATCAATATCACTGAGAGTTCATAATCACGTCACACATTTTTGTATATTATGGAAACTCATGCTGTCGCCGTACTTTCTACATCTGGACAAAATATACATTTTTATAATTAATTCACAATATACAAATATGTGTATACTCTGTAGTAGTTTAAAATCACATCCCACAAAGTTTCACACAAGTCTTTTCACGTTTTGCTTAAAATTGTAAGTTTGCTTTATTCCAGTCTTTTAGCACAGATTTCTCCTTATGGCACAGCTACCTGCCGCAGTTGTCATAGAAACTTGCAGACCCTCGATTGGGAATTTCAGCAAACTCGCGTTTTGGTGTGCATAATTTGCTACTGAAGTCAACGTTTCGTTTCCTAAAATAATAAAGTTTTTTAAATATCACGCCTTAAAGTTGGTAATAAACAATAATACCTTTTCTTACACATGGCGTTTAGTGATAGCGGTGAAGTATTTATGATTGAGCAAATATTATTTTTTGGCAAAATACGTATTGATCAAAATACAAGATTTTATAGAAATAATTGATGTATTTCTGCTACATCGCCAATGATACAACTCAAAAACATGTTAGAACTACCTTTGTCACTCTTTTCCTTAATATAAAGAGTCAAATTTAAAACTTAAGATAAATACTAAAAGAAATAAATTTCTTATAAACTATCAATTTACTTGAGAATCATATTAGTAATATGAATTCATACCCTCTGCTTGGTAATTCCATTTGATCAACAAGCACGGATTTAACGTACAGCCGATCATTACACCAGAGAATGCATAGAGATCGTGGTTCCAGTACATTCATATCGTACTCCCACGATAACTCCACCTGAAAAAATTAAATTTTAAAATATAATGAAAGTACTTATACGTATATATAATGTAGTAGATACCTACTTCATTGATTACTGAAGTGAAAAGTTTTTAAACACTTATGATTTAAATGTGGATGAAACGAAAAAGCGACACTAAAACGAGAGAATGATAGAAACCACTGTACTATGAGAGAAAAGACGTCGTATAGTGGCCCTGTTCCAAATGTACAGCCTATGTTTGTGTCTGTGCCCGTGTATGGAGGTTACAAGTTTCATAATAAGAAGAACTATGTATTGAAGCATCTCATTGACTTGTTGATAAGTTTTGTCGAAACATTGTCAGAAGCGGTCTGAAGACTTCAGATACCTTGTTTGATATTTTACCCCCAAATCAACGCGTCCTAAGTTAAATGAGTGTTTCATGTTATTTCTATCCAGTTATTAAATTGTGTCCTGTCAATATTGTAGTCCAAATTTATGTAAGAAAAATAAATATTATTATGGATCAAATCTCGTTGCCGTAGTCCACATATTATATGTAAAACGATATCCATTTTATAAATTCTGTAGAAAAGGTCGCATATTACCTTTCTGACTTTCCCGCCCAAATCCATTGGATGCGTGACCACAATAGAATAGGAAGTGCCGTGCTCTAATCTGTAATTATAGACAATTATTTATGAGTTCTAAAAAGTTTAACGATTAGTATTTTGCTTCACGGACAGGTATTCTTACTTTACGTAATTGTTTGGAGTCAAATCCATTCCCCTTATGACTCCTCGATCTGACATCAAAGTAACCTTCAAGAATCCCTGTGGGCATAAAGATTTTTTATACATAAGTCCAATTTGTACAAATATATAAATGGGCTAAGATAAAATAATTACATATATTTTCTAGGGTCTTCATCAATCGATTTTTTTTATATTTTGTTTACATACAAAAGTTTTTAGTCTCGGAATAAAATTATCAAATGTAGAGAAGTTACGGTAGGTAAGGTGAGAGGTACAGGACAAAAAAAAATGTTAAAAACATGAAAGTTTATGTTTTTATTAAAAGTTTTTTTCAACTTTTCAATAATAACGGTTACTCTATTACTGGTAGAGTAGATAGTCGTTATAAAAATGAAGCTACATAGATTATTGAACAATTACATTTCAAACATGGCAATAGATTTTTAATTGATTATTGGGGTTCATGCTCGATTTTGTGGGACGTCTTAATCTGTGTATAAAATACGATAAGTTACGTGTCTATACTACATACCTGTACCCAAGATTCTGCTCCTTTAGGATTTGCTAAATGAATAGCTATTTTGTAATGCCTCTCTGAAAATAAAGTTTGCTAAGTTACGATTAGGTTAAGTTCTTAACTAGTTTCAATTACATCTTGATATAACCTTATACTTTAAACTGGCTATTAATAGATGTTTATGTTTAGATTAAGTTAAAATTTACGCCTTTGGTTGTATATTAGTAGATATCGACGCTGGAAAGCATAAACACTGAAAGTATGAGCTTAAAGCTTACAGATACACATATTAGGTACCTACTAAACATCTACAATTGCAAAGCTTGTAAATAAAAAATATAATAATACAAATTTTACTCTTAGACTGAAATTCCACCAGAGATGTGCTATACCGATGAGATACCTTTCGGCAACGGCAAAGTAGTATAACTTACGGCAAAATGGGAACTCTTTCCCAGTGTTAAGGAAGTATTTTGCCCCAATGGTTTCTTGCTCTTCGGAAGGATATACTTCATTCTCTGATTGATTATTTTTATTTGTTATTAAACCGGGTGTACTGTCAGCGTGGAATCTGTGAACAGTAATATTGAATTGTTATAAGAAAAATCTGTCGTCTAGAACGGTTTATGTAAACGAAATATATTGATGAATTTCTGTTAGTAAAAATATATTATCGTTAAATTTCTAGATACCCTCTAAATTTTCAAATTTAAGTAATTAAAATAAAATGTTATTCTACGTATACGGAAATTTACTTACCCCATGATGGCACAACCATGTCCACAATGGAAGCACTTGCCAGCCAAAAAGTGTTGGTATGATGGACATTGATGTCCTAAAACAAGTATATTTATATTAAATGTATCGTCTGCTATATAATAACATTATAACGTGACAACAATTCTAGCTTTCAACTTACCTATATAAGGACATTTGCCATTGATAGACTCAGTAAAAAGTTTTATAGCTCTGACGTGATTACAAGCCACTAAGACTCTGGAAGCTTCTTCCAATCCTTGTTTAACAAGCGTAAGAGGAATGAGGGGTCCTTCAGTGAGATCGCAGCCAGGTTGTTCCTTTCCATTATTTGGATAGAAGTCCAGATGGCCCACGGGTTGAGACATTCCATACCCTGCCATAAACACAAAATCTGTCGCGCGTGTGAAATAAACACGTCGGTAAGATAGTTAAAATATGCGGCAAATATAATATAACTATATAAATAAAATATAAATTAATGACGTAAATGAAAACTAGCATTAAAGCGGAATATTTACAATAAATACATAAACATATAAAGATGTGGGTTAGTGGTTTTAAAATGATAAAAGCAATAAGCACAAATAAACGATTTAGTGAATGACACACTTCTATTTTTTGAAGAAGTGTTCTATAAATTTAGTTACTACGTCAAATATACACGATAATGAGTGTTATCAAGCGTTATAAATATGTGAAGTATATTTATACCTAAGAGGAAAATGCTCTTTCCATCCGTGTGAATGACATCAACGAATTCTGCGTCGGTTGGATCAAGCCGGACATGGGTTGGCATTCCTTGGAAATAAGGCTCAGCAGGATCTAGACCAGTAATTCTTCCCAAGTTCTAAGAAATTAAAAGCTGGATCAAAGACAATTTGAATGCATAATATTGAACATTGAAAATACTATAAATAAAACTTAACTTTATAGTTTATGTTGCACTTACTTGTATCCTTTCTCCCGCATATCCGGCTGTATGAGCCCCTAACGAGTGTCCTATTATATGAACATCTAGGGGATTGAGTCCGTGATCTTTCTGTAATGGTAAAATTAAGTTATAATACTGTAATTAACTTATTATTTTTATGCAGCCCAGGAAATGAAAATATTGTTTAGCTTTTTTCGTTAAATATTACTTTGATTTACATCCTTACTCAATGAATATTTATTGAGTTATTTTTTGTGAAGAAACCATATTTCAATTTATAGTCATCCAGATATGTAACTGTATTACTTTGATGCGAGCCTTCAGTGCTACCATCCCGTACGGCCCATAAATATCAGTGATGAACTTCGAGTCAAACACTATTGAGACTATATTTCAAAACCTTTGACAATGTTTTTGTACTTTGACTTAAAAAAGGGGGAGGTTATTTTAATTCTAATATAATATAAGTATATACTTTAAATGAGGATTACCTGTAATGTGTTGATGAAATGAGCGACTTCAAGACCAACAAGTCTAGTGTTGGCTGTAGCCTGAGTGTACAGGGGCAGGCTACCGCCGGCCCAGTCTACGATGACAACGTTGAAATCGTCAGCTTTCACCAGTTCATCTTTCATCTCACTGACCTGAATGACATCGACGACTGTGTAATTAAAAATAACTAGTCGCCCCTATTTAAGATATATAAAGTGACTAGCTTTCCGTTCGCGTGGAATTTGCTTATATCGCGCGACATGGTAAGGAGTAGCCTATTTTTCGCAATAAAAAGTATCCTATGTCCTTTCCCAAGTTCAGTTCTATCTTCATACCGATTTTCATGAAAATCGGTTCAGTGGTTTAGGCGTGAAAGCGTAACAGACAGACGGACAGATAGACAGAGTTACTATGTGTAGGGATTTAAGTTAATTAAAATAACAATATGATTTAAAAAATAATAATATGTTAACGATGTTTATTACAAAGCTTAAATTTTATCTCTACAAATCTATACTAATATTTTGAAGCGGTAAAGTTTGTGAATGAGATTGTATGTAGAAGGTAATCTTCCAAATTATTCATCCGATTTAGAAGAATGTTACATATGCATACATTGCTTAAAATTTGTATTCGTACGAAGTCAGTGCGGCCCGTTTTTTTAGATTAACAAGTAAAATAAGATTTAATACTTTTTCTATAAATTACTAATAATATCTTACCCAATTAGACAACGGAGTGTCTATGAATCCGTGAATAATCATCTTGGTCAGCCGTCGAGGACTGAAGTTAGATTTAACTATCGTCTTATTTACATTTACATTTAATATTTGTCCGTCCGTCGGATTTTTTTTTGTGTACAGGATGAATCTGAAATTATTAATAAAAATCATTAAATAATTAATAATTATTTCAATTGTTTTACGCAAAAAGCCGATAAACGAACAAAAGGGTCATCTAATGCCATGGATCGGATTTTGGAGCGATCACCGTCGCCCAATGAACATTAGTGACATCAAAGACCGTCAATATTTGCTGGCCAGTAAGCAAATAGTCGATTCCGCATTATTCATGGCTCTTAAACATTGCGACCGAAACAGGTAAAAATACCGCGGTAAATTTTAAGTCTATACTTACCTAGTATTAATGACAACTCTCGGGAGAGGAAAAACGTTGAACGGCCGATGGATGAGATGGTACCAGCTTCTTGTAATATTTAAGCAACCCAACTCATCGTAGCACCTCGTTTCATTTTCAACTGAAAAAATGTGTGGAATACATTTCTACTTATTAATGACCCATTTAAGGTTTTTAAAATATAGTTCAGAATTATATAGCTATCTAGGTTTAAGGTTTACAGCTTTCTTCATCAAACCAAGTAGGTACCTACAAAACATTCTTAAATACACGAAACTTCTGATTTACACAAGGATGGATGAAATCCATGAAACTTAGAATCAATGCATATTTAATGATATTTTTATTTTCTTATTCTGATTGATGATATTTTATTAGATTTAAAGACAGTTGGAAAATGCGCATGAATTCCAGCGATTAACTAACCAAGCAAGGAACATAATGAGATGACAGCAAATTTTTATACGCTGCAGCGCTGGTCAAGCGTGAATAAGTGGAGGATTTAGCATTTAATTCATTGGTAAGAATAACGTATCTTGCGCAAATACTACCTATTGAGCGTCATTTAAATATGGAATGACTTCTACGGTAGACAAAACCATTAATACTAAACAGAATATGATTGTTTCAGGTAAGCGCTCATGCGATAAATTTATTCTCACGTTCTTTGGGTCTTGCATTGTTATTACAGAAATGTACTTTAGTCTCTTTGCTTTATTAGTGGCTAAATGATCAAAAAAACGTCGTAAAATGTAGTAAGGTATATTTTTTACTTTATATCTCCTAATGACAATGGATGTAATAAAAACCTAACAAAAAGTTCGTTTATATTCGACGAATCTAAAGTATTTTGTTAAAACATTTTAGCTGAAACTAAAATATGTACAAAGTATATTATGTTTAATAGTTTACTTGAATTATATTTTGATACGACTTGGAATAAATCAACTGTAGTTAAGACGTGATAAAGATTTATGCAATTGAGTTGAAATAGTCAAGTTCAAAATATAGTTATGTGTATTTCATGAGTAGGTATATAACCTGTGTCATTTAAAATATGCCTTATATGAAATGAGTTTAGTTAAAAATCATAGTTTAACTGTTATCAATAATTATTCATACGATTGTTTGTTGAAGAGTTTTACAGTCAAAAAGTTGTACTAATCACTTTATCTTAGTATTTTTTATTGTCTTTTAGCGATTAATATTGTATTTGATAGTAAAGTCAAGGCAATTTTTCAGATATTATCATCTTTACAGATATTATTATGCGTCCCTTTAAGCAATTATCTACGTGAATTTGTAACAAAGTTAAAGATAATCAGTGCATTAGTTAAATATATAAAATAAGGTGTTTTAAACTACGAGCAAGCTCTGTGTTATAAATACAACAGAAGTTAGCTAGATAAACTTTTAGTTAATTTTCCTCTTGGCGTGAATAAGTGACAAGAAATAGATATTGTTTGCCGTCTAAGATTTATTTATTTGTAGAATATGGATTCTTATTGCATTAGTATGTATCACTGAATCAAATCATGATATTCGGTTTTAAATAATCGATTGATTCAAATAGTTTTTGTTTTATTTAGCCAGCTATTTTGAAAGTCTTAAAATCGGTATAATAATGAAGAAGCGAGGCAATATTACCATATTAAATTGTCAAATCTTTATATGTTAAATTAAATCTATCGATCCTCTTACGATTGAAAGTCCAGTTACTTACATGGCAGCCAGGGGATGTTGACCTCGATGCGGTCGGAACGTGCCCAGTTAAAGGGGTCGAGGATGCCGGCGAATGCGGGCTGCAGACCCAATAAGATACACCATAGCATCACTCGTAGATGTCTGTCCGTCAGGTGCAGACGTCGCATGTCTTAACTATAGCTGGAATATAAGAATTATTTATAAGATATATTTATTTTACGCACTTATTTGTTTGTGAGCATAAAATTAAAGGTTTAATGTTGATAAAAGAACAATTTGTACTATACATTTGTACTCATTTAGAAAAAGGCTATGTTGTCCTTGTTCTGAATTATCTGTTCCTTTGATTCTTTTCTTAATTTTTAAGGATAATAAACACAAGTAATAGTACTGCGTCTCATTTGTAATTTTATAATGTTCCTAAATGATCACGATAAAACTGTCAAATGATTCGATTAAGATAAACGATGTTTGTATTACTTTTACAGTTCACATTATTATCTATAATCTTCACTATTTCCAGCCTCATTTCTTGCTTCATTGAGCTTCTATGCCCGCGGAATAAATTGTGAGTTATTTACTTACGCAATAAATGAAATGGGTAAACATTAAAGAATGTAAGTGAAGTAAGTGTGTAGGCAGGTAAATTTTGTAACAGTTAATGGCGAGGCATTAAGTTGAAATTTATTTCCTTATTTCAATTCTTTTACATTTTAT
Source organism: Calpodes ethlius (assembly GCA_018251375.1). Taxonomy (NCBI): domain Eukaryota; kingdom Metazoa; phylum Arthropoda; class Insecta; order Lepidoptera; family Hesperiidae; genus Calpodes; species Calpodes ethlius. Next base: position 5,095 of record DWPA01004022.1, on the reverse strand, counting down.
AATTTATGATTATTTTAACACTGTATGATTGAGAAAATAATGTACCAATTTAGTTTCAAAGCAAGAAGGGGTCTCATCTATTATTTAGTGCAAGCCATTCTCGTATTCAAGGACCTTGCTGAACAACTGTCATATTCCTTCTTTTGGAGGCCACTGATTGTAATTCGTTTTCTACACGACCAGCAAACGATTCTGTGACATTTTTGATATGAAGAATACATGTGGATGTGATTGTTAATATGTCCGCTATTGATAAAATAATGGTATCAAGTGCATCTCTATTATATTTTTTAATTGTCTCTTGCTAGAAAAAATATTCGTTTGTAAAAATAACACTTTCTACATGTCACATCACCTGATCAGATTCACGGATTCATTTAGTTTTTGGAATTCATCGGCTGTTTCAATAATTTTACAATATTAATAATTTACATTACTTTCACTTAAATGAGGTACTCTATTGCTTATAAAAGTTTTAAAATCAAACAAATTAACTATTTTCTGCAAAATATTTGTTACTTTCTTATTAAATAAAAACGAAGATATTTTAACGTCATACTGATTTTCATTACGTACTTTAGCGTCCGTGGTTATATTTTATGTTATTATTGTTTTTGTTATGTACGTTGAGATATTTAATTTCAGTGGTATTAGTATTCAACGAAGCAGATATTATGCAATCTAGTTAGAAACTGGTCACAAGAACGCAGGTGAACGTATGAATTTATTGATTCTGTTGCTATACTTGTATATTATTAATACAATTGGTACTCGTACCTAGAACGATTAATCCGTAAGTACAACATTTTTATATCTACGTTTTTTATATTAAGTTTCTTTGAATTACGCAATAGATTTATATTGAATAAGTTTTCTCATATATTATTATTACAAAATATCTTCCGGAAAGTTTTATGTATTTACATTATTTTAAATTATAGCTTTTAAATTTAAATTAAAGATTTCTAATGCGAACATATATTAGATGATAATAACATACATTTGTATGTGAAACAATAACGCTTTTTTATGCTATCAATAATTTGTTCTCATGAAGGTAATAGAATTGAATTATGGTGTAATTTTACATCATTGTTCTTGGTGTTTCTTTTTAGCCATGCTTTCTCAATGAGAAACCATAATCCACTTTACAGTAATAGACAGTTAGTGAAAAATTTAAACTGGGTATAGGATTCTACTCTACAGAGTACAGGAAATAACATATAACTAGATTAAAGAAAATGGGTGTACTAATTAGAGCAAAGACATATTTCACGTAAAGAAATTTATTGTTGGTCTATAAAGCGCATATTTAATAAAATAGGCTGTTGTTTTTATCTTTGGGGTAAAGCCTCAAATACATGCCCAACGGTCCTTATAAACGAACTCAGAGATGCGCAAATTATCTTTTCACCAATTTCAAACATACTGGTGGCCAAGAATACGTTGATTGTATTTTGAATATTGACTCTTCATGTCTTTTCTACCGTAATAAGGAAAGTTTACAAGAATAGTTTAATCTGACTTCGGCGCCCAAATTGCAATAGCATTCAACACTACACGTTGGATCAGTATCCAGAAATACTACTTTATAACGCATCGTACAGGAGGAGGGAGGAGGGAGTACAGTAAGGATTTAGGAATGCTATGCTCGTCTTTCAACTATGAACACGGAACCGTAATACGATGTAGGGTTTTTAACAGATGGGTATGTTACTTCCATCTCGACGACACATTGATGACGTCTCTGTTTTGTGTGTGACCAAAGTTTATATACTTGTTTAATCATCATTCCACCCGTTAATGGCTCCACTGCTGTGTTTGGGACTCATTTCACAATGTAAGAGGTACTGATATTATTTCATCACACTGGTCAAGTGCGCATTGGTAGACTTCCTACACTTTCGAGACCATGATAGAAAACTCTCAAATTTACAGATTTCCTTACGATGTTTTCCTTCACGGAAACAAGTGATAATTATCTGGTAAGACGCACATAATGTTTTGAAAATTGGAGGTGTGTGTAGGATTTGATACCGCGTTCGGGAGAATAGTATTGCTTACTAAATCATATTGTTTTAATAGCAAATAACGGATGTTACGGATGTGTGAAATGCTTCTAAATTTTGATTACATATGAAATGAAGCCAGTCATATGATGTATGACATAATTGATAGTTATTTCTAGTCTGATTGAACAGTTATAAATCTAAATAATTTATTGCAATAACTATCTGCTTAACCTTTCTTCCACATATATTATAACAAGTACGAGAGTTTAACCTTAAATTTATACGTAACTATTTGTTAATTTATTAACGGTAAAAGATGTTGGCATAGTTATTGATCATCATCATAGCGAACATCAGATAATCATTATTCATCACACAACTAATTAAGTAGGTACCTGTCTAGTTTGAAAATAGTGGATAATTATGACATAATTTCCTTTCTCTATAATAATTCAAGAGAGTTCTGTTATGAGATGTGGCCAAGAGATTGCATTGAACATCAGTTTATTTTCATTCAATATTAAGTTTCGTTAGATTTTTTGATGTGTTAACTTCCTGTTTAATCGTTGTGATCCGTTGGAGAGCAAGGAAGGTAATATAAAAAGTGTGACGTAATGATTAATTACAACGTCATAAGTTGTTTATTAATAGACAATCTACATACTTATAGCAGTGGATAGTTATTATTAGACTTATTTAAAACGTGATTCTGTCAATAATACGAGTATAATTAAATTACGGTTGAATTTTTCATGATATAGATGAAAAAGAATATTGGAAATATTTTGCCTTAAATAATTGTGTGACGTTTGTAGTAAGAATTCGTTTAGTGTATCTGTGTAATATATTTTGAATAATGATGCTTACCGCATTGTTTCTGTACTAAGGTAACAACACATCACCTTAAGCTTATAGCTAATCTAAGCTATATTTATAGGGATTTCACGCAGCGACTTTCAAAGTTACACTGAAATTCAAACTGTTATCAACCTTCATTAGTTGTCAGTTAATATGTATAATAGGTACTTATTTATCGAATTATTGTTTCTCCAAACGAAAACGAACGGAGATCCAGTTTATTGGATAACAAACGTAACTATATGAATTAATAAGTGAATCAACTACTGATTTCGCTAATTTGAATTGTTGAAGGTCCTATGCATTATTAAATCGTAACAAATAGCCAATAAAAATATTATATAATATTTCATACTTTAGTCATAAATAGTAGGGCCATATCATAAAAATGATTATTCTACCATTTTTATATCAAATCGAAATAATTTGCTATACGTACATCATATAGAAAATATCGTGACGAAACCTGCACACGTGAGAGTTCATTACAATGTTCTCAAAGGTGTGTGTAGTTTGCCGATCCACACTTAGTAAGGGTGGTGAACTATGGCCTATACCCCTCACATTGTGAGACCTGAGCCGAACGACACGTGCAGTGAGACAGTTGCGGATTACGTTGAGGTATTATATAAGATGAAAGTCATCATAGTGTCCAAGTTATTTTAAATTTAAGTAATAATTAAGTCAAGCTTTACTAGCAATTTCAGCCATTATGTCACTTGAAAAATGGTTAGATTATACTGCGTAGGATCATTATATAACACGTTAATTTACTTAATAGTTAACTACTTGCACTGCAAATTATCGTGTGATTGCTGGCCTTGTTACATGTTATTAAGCTACTCTGTACAAAAAGCATTAATAGGTGTGCTAACCTGAATGAGTGGCGCGCCGTTTCCGATCTAAAATCCATAAATGGACTATATTAATGTGATATTTTAATGACATTAAAGTAGAAGATAAGTGTGCAGTTCATTTGTGAGTGGCTTTAGTTAATTACTAAATGTCTTTACATATATAACATATATACCCAAAAAATATTTTGATATTCCATTGAGGTTATAGTAATATTACATTTGAGAATTTGTTTTATTGAGTCGAGGGTTATTAGCTAGGGAACGATTGTGCAAGGCTCAATGAACCTTGCCTAGTTTGATTTCTCGCTTTCCGCGAATGTTCAATTGACATTGGCAGTTCGCAGTATCGTCAACCACAAATTTGAACCTCTTTTTTCGAATAACCAAGGTAGTTCAGGTCGAGTTCACGAGGTATTTCGCTACGAGATAAGATTTGTAACGATGAAGTACGTAGACGAATAAAAGTTACCGATATAGCTCACAGAGTTAGTCGGCTGAAGTGGCAATGGGCAGACCACATCGTTCGAAGGACTGACAACCGATGAGGTCGAAAAGTCCTTGGATGACGGCCAGGCCTCGGTCAAAGCAACACAGGTCACCCTCCGACCAGATGGACTGATTACCTAATAAAGATGGCGAGATACCGTTGGATTCAATGGAAGCCTGTGTTCAACAGTGGACTTTAAAAGCCTGCTGGATAGATAGATAGTTAAGCTCATTGTCCTGTCTACGATTTTCAATAATACAGATAATGTACACATTGGACACTTTAAAAGAATATTACTACGGTATTGGTACATATTCAATTTTATTTATGTTTCTATTAATCTAGTATACGCGATTATTAAGTTTGACTAGGTTCATATTATTAAGTTAAATTTTAGTAACCATGTATACCTCCATGAACTCACTAGTATTGATTTATTTCAATATTAAAAGAAACAACCGTACTGTATTCAGTATTCTGTGGTGTACGAATATTGAATTGTAGGCCATCGCAATATGGCGGCAAAATTGTTGACATTACAGATCAATGCAATATTTACGTACGTATGAGCGATGTGTTAAAGCACATCTACTCATTAGTTAAATCGTTAAATCACAGACGAGTACGTCAAATATGAGCATAATGGGTTGAGCAAGTGAGAAAATTAATCTATAAACTGTTAGGGTAATATTCATTAAATTATATTATCAGGAGTTTCTGTCGCTGATTATTCTTCACTTGCAACTTGAAAAGTTGTAAAGAAATAGCATACACATATAATAACAAAATAATTCTAAATTTGAATATTAATACTCTTATAATAATTTATAAGCCACATAAAAATAGTCTTTAGGGGCTTTAATCTCAAGCACGTTCACTCG
>DWPA01004021.1:0-13318 GCA_018251375.1 Calpodes ethlius | reverse complement strand
GGGGTCACTTCGATTCCCGATCGTGACGTGTTATTTGTGTTGTCCATGCCACCCGCGACACAGGGAATCCTACTACGGAGGTATGAGCGTGTTAACGTTTATTTATTTATTATTTATTTATTTTCAACATGCACCATAACCGTTGCGTGTGTAACTCCTTTTTTGTCTATATTCTGCTATTTTTTTTCTCTTTCCGTTCCAATGTTGAAACTACCATCTCTTTTCAACTTGCACCACATTCAGTATGTACTTGTAATCCCATCCGGCGCCTACATGTCCCTAGCACACGATTGTAGCAACGATAGGGTCTCCGGGTCATATTTACAATAATTACCGCGATACCATCGACCGTACCTACTACCTGCCCACTCACTACCGATGGCAGACGTATGATTGGAAAGGTATCTGTATAACTGTATAGTGATGGGTCATGGGTTTGAAAGTTTCAGACTCTTTTGAGTAACATCGTGTAACACTTTATTTTCACATTATCTAATAACATTTAAACACATACGAAACAGTTTACAAGTACTGAAATTATTTAGAAAGGAGTGGAGGGCTATTGAGGACTTATAAGATGTATCAATTTTTATTGACCAATTTGATGTATATTTAAAGATGGTAGGAGGAAAAATTTAACCCGTTTGATTAAACAAACAAAGAAACTGACAAAAGAACACACTCACATTTCTGTTTATTCATTAAGATTTTTTGATAAGTTACAATTATTAATCTATGGAGAGAACTAACATTTTTTTGTTTCATAAGATATTATCTGCAACGATCGAAAATTGAATACATGACAATATCTGAGGCATTGTCGACAGGGATGAAAGATTTTAATAGGATAAAGTTGCTCTACGAATACCATCTAGCGACTGAACAATTTATAAGAATAGCAAGTATTTCGTAATAATTAAAAATATAATGAACGCCGACTGGAAGATAAAAGGAAAAAGTATTCGAAAAGAAAAAAAATCGAATCAGTTTTTTGAATGGATTTCGAGTTTTTGTGATGCTTCAGAGGGAATAGCGAACGAAGGGAACGCACAAACTGTAGTCAGAATGCTCGAACAATACCCTGTATTGAGAATACTCTGCAAAGGGCACAGGGCGGTAGGGTTGTCACTAAATAAAAAGATTTCAAACTTATGATATAGTTGAATGTACCCATTTGTAGTTTCAATTGTGTGTCATTTTCATCTCACTGCATCGTTAATCATCACAAATACTTGTGTGTGTAGCTGTAATTAAAAATAAACTATATAACTACTGTATGTTATTTATCATAAAAGTAGTCAATAGTTCTAGTTCGTCACGACAAGGGAGTTATGAGCGGTTTATCTAATTTTTGAACGTTTTATAATAGGTATTGAACATAACAAATTATAAACAGTGAGTTAAGTTTTAACAAAATATATTGATCACAGTTTATTCTAAATTCAAAAATCCATAGACCCTTACTAAGATATATCTGTATACCTTTATTAATATTATCGAGCATAATATTTATTTATCGCTCAATAAATAATAAGACGACAACCCTAAACAAGTATATGTCCCGAAATTTGTTAGGGGACAATTTTTTACGCTGTTTCGCCTCAGATTTCTACACAAATAACTTTAGGGATCTTAGCGAAACAATGGCTGTCTGACCTTCAACATCCTTAGGTAAATGAGGATTGTGTGCGCTGTTCAATACACGGTTTCATGAGCTTTAGTTTATTTTTGGAAGACGTCGTAAAATAAGGTTTTATAGATATGAAATATTAAAATATGTATTAAGTAAATATAAGAAAAACTCAGTGACATGTGTATTAACTAAAGAGAAAGCTTAGTAAATAAGAATGGCGATATCTTTATTGATGTTATTTATATAAATGATTGACCGCCCCGTAGCCTAGTTGGTACTGACCATGCCTGCGAAGCGAGAGGTCCCTGGTTCGATTTCCAACCGGGGCAGATATTTATGTGACAGATAAATATTGTTTCTCGGGTCGTGGGTGTTAGTGACGTGTTATTTGTATTGTCCATGCCACCCGTGACACATGGAATCCTAATGCGAGGGTGTGAATGTGTTAGCGTAATATCAATGGTCGGTGTTGATCACATACCATCAGGCTCTCGAGATTTATATAAGAAATGTAGAGTATTTATTATCATGTAGAGTAACTGTAATATTTAGCCATTAAATGTTTCATGTACAGAAAAACAAACTCATTTAGTTATAATATAGAAGAATTCATTTAGAGAATTTATGCATGCAAATTGGCCATCTGAGCTATCAGCCTTAAAAGGAAGGGACCATCGAGTGTATAAAACGAAGAGCTTAACGTTTTATAAATGTTTGCCGCGAACGCTTTGTGCGTCTAAATGACAAAAGGATGAAATATTTTGGGACGACAAAGGCTATTCGGCGTTTTTATTAAAATGTTGTCAACTTTTTGGCTGGGATTTCGAATTCTCATTGTCACTGATGACGAATGAAATGGGTGGCTCCGCTGATATTGTTACATGGAGACGGAAATGAGGAAAATGAGGATTTAATCTCGAAATTATTTCGTCTACTTTTTTTGGTGAAGGTGGAAATATATCTTCTTGTTTCGTTGTAACAAAACATCTTTATTTCTCTCGGCGGATCAGGCTGATGTTATGATTTTAACTGTTATACATAAAAATATTTACAATGTTTAACATTGTACGACTATAACAAAATGAGCAAAAAGAAAACTGAATTTTTTTTTTTGATATTTAAGCTATGTGAACTTTAGTGCCAAAAATAAAAAAAATCATTTTTTATTTCAATATAATGTTTATACTGAATATAAAGATAACTAGACGTTGCCTGTGGCCTCGCACGCGTTTGAGAAAGGAACAGCAATAAAAAAATTGTCAATTCCTTTCTATCACTGGATGCTAGGTAACCCTTTGTTGTTAGACACTTACTTGAATTTCGCTAAAATATATATCGTAATGGATTTTTCTTCAGAAATGAGTCGCCCTTCCAAATATCACCAAACCAAAAAAACATATTAAAGCGACGTGAAAAAAGGACAAACAAACAAACACACTTTTGCATTTATAATACGAGTACAGATAATTAGGAATTAGTTTTTCGTATATAAAGTGTATTTTCACAATGATACATCTAACGAGTGTTTCGAAATATGAAAATCAATATTTTCCTAACAAGTTTCATTAATGATAAAATAACGAAATATAACAGTAATTATTATTAAGACGTATATCCAGTTTGCAGTGGTCCTGCCTGCGAAACAAACGGTTCTGGGACGTGGGTCATGTCGCTGACCCGTGAGTCAGCAAGATAATATTAATACGGAAGTGTGCGTGTGTAGGTGATAACTTCGAATTTCGAACGTATAAATACAAACTCGCACCAGTTTCATTATTTCAAAATGCCACTGAATTCTTAACAGACATAAATCATATAAAACATCATTACTGGTGCTCTGTAAGTGCATAAGTGTCAATTAAGTAAAATTATATATGAGTACGAACAATGCGCCCGTTATACCACCACCACCAATTAGGGTTGCCTGCGAAATGCATTATACAGGAATAGTTGGCTGTAGATGAATAATTTAGGATTTTTAATTCATACAGTAATTATATATAACTTGAATCGGCTTTTTCAAGTATTATATTTATCAAATCATTTCTAATATTTTTTATTAATTTAAACGTATTAAATGCTGCAGTGTAACATTAACGTTAGATTACATTATGATAAATAGCGATTGAATTAAATGGCCCACTGAATTTACATATGATATCCATGTAAAGGGTGAGAGTAATAAAAATAATAAGAACAAACTCATAAATTGACGGAGTCGGTAAAACGAATATTAAGTTTATTAAATAAACAATCAAAATTAATATTATATTGTTAGTAATACATGAACTATAAGTTTAAAATTCACTGAATGTTTGTAATAAAAAAAAATAATGTCGCAAAACACAGCCCTACACTGCAACTGTGAGACCACGAGAAACGATTTAAAAGTAGGATAGCCCGATAAACATCTCCGAAAACAATGCCCACTCGGTTAGCGCTATGGTTATGTGACACCGGGGCTGCCATTTGAGAGGTTGCATAATCACGGATAATTTATATTTCACTCTCCGCTCGTACATCGTTACCGCATTGTCCACTGGATTGTTATAATCCATAAATATAATAAATATGTATCAGGTCGATTTCTCTGGATATAAGATATTTGAGAAAAAATAATTAGGTATTGACCCATTACAATCATTTTTTAAAGTTTGTCTACCTATTCTCTTTTCCCTCTACAATTTCAACTCAAGGTCACATTTGATTTAAATCAGTTCACAAATTAGAATAAATAATTGTTTTGGATAAAGTATTGTTTTAGTCCCTGTTTGCGCGGCACAAAGTAGCTTTCAAATACATGTGATAAAAAGATATTTCAGTTTAAACAATTGTATTCAAACGCCTTTGAGCGTGGGTACTAAAGGATAAAGTTTCCATTGTGAACAAAACATATGCTAAGTTCCATTAATGTTTACTCTAAAATATATCAAACAAGTGTTCACTAATAATATATTGGGCTAGACTTTAGCTGTACATAATGTAGCATATAATTTATTATGTACATTTTACTTGCTCTGTAGTATTGTTATTACAGTATTGTTATTACACTGTGGCAGTATGCTTCGGTGCCTGTGACTGACTTTATTTTTTTGTCGTTAATTAATATTATATTAATAAGGATTTTTAAATTAATATGTTTATCATTTTCGACTTTAAAGCCGTATGTTATCAGCTGATTAAGTTATAAATAATACTGAAATTTTAAACAAGGTAAAGTACCTATTATTCCCACTTTATTTGTGTTGGTCTAATCAATCGATTGATATTCACGTCTATAAGCAGTACAAAAATTAATTTAGATATTTATTTAATAACGTACTCAATAGAAAACTCGTCGCATTATTAGTTGAGATATTAAAGGTATCATAACGAAGCATGTTAACCACTTGTCATGTCAAGCTTATAAGGCTGCTGCAAAGGCGTTTGCAATGTGTACGCACCCTGTCAGTCGCTCCATGCGCCAAAGTCGCCATATCTCGCTAACGATCCGGTGATTTACTGCCATTACCGGCATTTTATGGTAAATTACTCTGTAATTGACTCAGTCCGGACACCTAGTTATCATATTACAAACTAACATTACTTGCGGTATTGCGTGTTTTTTTGATACAATGTTTTTTTTTTCATCCGATGGTTTTTTGTTTTTTTTAGTTTTTTATATTGAAAAAAAACAACTGATATTGGCGTTCCCACAGTGTATAAGATGAGGTTCATCAAGCCGGTTTCTGTTTTCAATGTCCACCAGTCAATGGCGGTTGTAATTACCATTTTTATTACTTTTTTTTTCTTTATTGCAATAATATTTTTGTGCAAACTTTGACGTGTTTTCGTCCTATATTTTCTCACAGTGCTCTTATCCTTTTTTTACCGTGTACTATTGTTTCTATTCTTGTTCTATCACACTTATAATCTATAGTACGAAATATAAAAAAAATCTTTGTAAGAGATTTTTTTTTATTAATTTTACTTTATATTTAAGTGAGTGATGGAATTTACGATATTTCTTAAATTACAAAGAAGATTTCTAGAAAAGTGTGAAATGCTTAAAATCATTATTTTAATTTCTACCTATTCTAGCTACAAATTTAAGCTACTTGCATAATCTACCGCTCATAATTCATTTTGCTGACAATTTTGTAACTTGAATTGTTGCGGTATGTCACTTTGGTCCCGAATGATTTTGTCAGTGGGTTTCAGTAAAAGTAATAAATGCATAGTTAAAAAAGACTAAAAAGCATTTTGATAATGCAGAAAAATAGTAACTGAACGTAGTAGCAGGCCATAATTATGAAAAAAATCGCACTGTTATTGCTAAAGCAATCTAAAAAATCGTAAGTTCGTAGGATAAGAAGGAGATTGAATTCAAACATACGAACAATCTAACAAACAAACATTTCACAACAGAAGAAGCTTTTCTATGATATGTTAATTCACATGAGATTTATAAATGGAAAGCTTGAGAATATCCTTTGAACGGAGCGCAGCACTTTGTTTTTAACCACATACTTATTCTAATTGGCTGATCAGACCCTCAATTTCGGTTATCCTTACGACTTAAAATTATCTTAAACGAGAAGTGATTGCTTATTATGGTCCGATTGCAGGGCAAAAGTCATGCCTTGGCGTAAATACAAGGTTATAGTAAAATCACTTACTTGAACCCAGTCTAAACGATGGGAAAGGCCATAATCAGTAAAAGTGATTACTAAAAAAATAACAAAATTGATGACGTAACGCATAGGGTTGCTGACGATAACGTAATGAAAACCATATTCGATATATCTGAGTGATTTGAAACCAATTAATATTTCACTGCTCATGTTAGGTTAGGTTAGGTTTTTTTTACTAATCTCTCCGTAATTCTACACAGTAAATCAACGGTATCTTGGTAATAGAAATGTTTTCGAAAGACAAAACGACGCGACGCGTAGAACAGACAATAAATAATAACACAGATGCAGAGTTGTTCTCCACAGATTAATAATAGCGAAGGGCTTAATAGGGGATTAGGAGCAGTTGCGAACTGGGTACGGGGATCATAGTGAGGGGATGTAGTGAGGGTACGCCATTGACGGCTGTACTTTAAACATAACACCAGAAACATTTGCGTTTAAAAACAATATTTTGACGATTTGTATCATTGATTTTTATACTCAGCCCTTAAACTACAGGATCAAAAAGTACCTAAATTGCAATATTCGAAAAATGAATGCGTTTTAATATAATCGTATCAAAATAATATTGTGTTCAACAAGATCACTAATCTATTCATGATGTTTTATAGACCCGTTCTGTCATTATCAGCAGGTTAGATACTTCTGAATCCAGTGGATACCCGTTGGCTTTTTCAAGTCATTAATCTACTCGGCTGGTCGGCGTCCTATATTCTTTTTACCAAGCGTTCGCAACTCGAGAACACTTTCGCTCCAACGGGTAATGGTCCTTCGAGCTATGTGGAACGTTAATTATTTATTCAGCTACCTAATTCTTCGCTATCACTTGTCGTCATCGTAACAGTTGATCTGCGTAAATTTCGAATTAAAAAAGGATAAATTGTTTACATAAGGTTTTTAATTTTTGAACCAGTGTCTAGTTAAGTCGTTGCAGTGTAAGGTTTTGGCCTCATTACTATTAAAAAATATCAACTGAGTTATGGCACATTCTGTCTCTGTCTTTCTTTACACAGCTGCCATTCGAATGAAAGCGATAATAAAACATGTATATAACTTTCATTGCTAAGCTTTGTAGCCACAAAACAATAATCTCATCAACAAATATGATATTCTTAGGTCCCATTTGCACTAGGAATCACTGACGAGACAGCAACTACACGTTTTTAAATCAAAGGGAATTGGAACGTGTGTTCTATTTCCGAAGAGTCTTCTAGCACAGTAAAGTGCTCTGTGGAATCTAACGCAGCTACTCGGAGATGACCTAATATCCTCTCTCACGTTGTATTCGATGCTATGACTATGTATGGCAAATATTTATATTTAATACGAATTCAAAATCATTTACGTACAATTTTTCACTTTTTCCCTATCGAAAATGCTTTTTATTTCTACCAGTTAACCTTTGGAGTAAGTCAAAAAAAAAAGATATATATTAAAAAATAATAATAATATTTTTTCTCTCCAATTAATGCATACTTAGTACACTTATGAGAAAGTAGGCACCCACTAATTTCCTACCTGTGACATTAAGTAACCAATATTATGGATATTAAAGTTAATTTAATATTCGAAGTATGTTCGAAATTTGCTAATACAAAACACATTATTCCTATTTCAACGATCAACATTAGCTAAAAATAGTTATAATTCAGCTAGCAAGATTAAACCCAAACAACCGCCTAACAAGCTTATAAACATTACAAGTTAAATAAAAGCTTTTTAAAAAGCAGAATTAGCAAATTTAAACGAGGAACATAAACATACGAGTAATGATATCTATTAGCATAATATAACGGTCTTTTTTGCACAATGCCTATACCGCACTTGCTATGACAAAGGAGCGTAGTACGTGACCGAGGACGGGCAATCGTTCCTTCCAAAGTGCAACAGATACAACACTATCTTTGACGTGATGACCCAAGTGGCGATAAAAAGATACCGTACGATAAACATACGATAAGGTGTGATAATATTTGCAAAAGTAAGCGGGAGCATTACTAAATGGCCGCTTTTTCACTGAAAAAATAAGCATTACTATAACATTGAATGGTGTAGCAGCACCTTTAAGTTTCACGCCACTCGCACATATACATAGAAGTTTACATGCGTACACAATAAATAACACTCCACATTCATAGTTAGGCGATAATACACAAAGACAAGAACACATAACACATATACCCAAACCGAGATCTGTAATTTTATCTTACAAATTTCAGCCCCAATGGGATTTGATCCTAGGATCCATTGATCAGAATTATAAATTATAATGTAGAGAATTTTATGTAAATTTCATGTATTTATTTTAAATGAGTTTTAATTATAATTCATTACAGTGTTTCACACATTTTTATTGAGCATTGAAATTTCCACCTGTAATTGAAGTAACATTGAAATAAATAATTGGAACTATAATTTTACTGTAATTGTTCAATGGACACTTTGCTGGTTTGACGAAAGAAATAAATAAGAAAACCAGCCTGATAAAACTTACGACACAGGAGTTGTTATAAATACAAAAAACTTTGTGTTGTCCAATGAAGAAACGTCCAATAATGATGATATCTCCAATGAAACAACAGATACTATTGAATTGAAACAAGACGATCTGATGTGTAATTAAATCACTAATATCACGACGTTTAGAATCAATTTCACAAAGACACTCCGTAAGCAGATCCTGAAAGCGGAATAAACGCTATCAAGCCGCAACCACCCCCAGATATGATATATTACTTACGCAACACAGAGTGACGTGGGTCATTTGAAAAGTAACCGGGTGTACAAGGAATTTGTGAAATGAATTAGGTTTTAATAGATAGATTTATGAATAGTAAACGACTCATAATCTTCATACTAACAAGCGTTTAAACATTCAAATTCTTTTGACTTTTAAAATTCAAAATTGTATATACACCTACACAATTTTTGGTCTTGCTACAATTTTATAAACGTGATTTGTCATCAAATTGAGGTCGGACATGGATTTGGAGCTTGTCACCAGTGAACAATAATTGTTCAGACTTTTATATAACACTTTGGTTTCTTCTTATTATAAATATGTCAATAATTCCAGAGATAAATTTCTTAAGAAACAAATCAAATTATTATATATTATAACCAAATTAACGTAGTAACTTATCATCCTAGTACAGATATGAGTGTTTATTAAGTTATCAAGCAAGACATCAGCTTTCGAGGTCAAAATGTACTACGAGCTCCATGTTCATTTCACAAAGTTATTGAACATACAATAAAAGATTCAATTATATCCGCACAAGCTAAGTAAAGCAAATCAATACAACTCACAATGAACAACGAACCAAATGAATTACTCAAGCACGTGTGTCTTTTAAAGACTTAAGCACTTCTTGTTTTTGTATGCATTGTGTTTTAACTTCCCTGCTAATAAAACCTAAATACAAGTAGACGTAAGACAAAACATAAATTCAAGAGCTGCTCACAGTACAATACCAACCTCCCCTCGATATTAGACGGATTATTTCCACTACACGAGTCACTATAAGACACGGAGCGATACGGAGAACTGTTTGGTCTCGAACCGACATGAAATACGGCGTTAATCGTTCAAATTGTAGAATGTTCGTGAAGTTTTCAAAGTGCACTTTTGCAATCGCATGTGGCACGATTAATAATGAAATATGTTTTCGCTTTATGTTTGTGGAAAAAATGTAATTAATTTTAGTAGTAAATTTCTGTACACATTTTTATCACAAACTATTTACTTTAAGTCTAGTATTGAACATTTTGTTATTTTCACGACTGGAATTTAAGCGACAATTAAATACCCGAGACGATTTCTTTGGAAACTATATTCAATACAAAACCGTTAATAGTTTCCAATTCAATTAAACATAGAGTTGAGAAAACAATCAAGAAAACAAAACTCATCTTCACATAGACATTGCTCTTCATCACAAGACTTTGTTTTTCCAACACGTGATTACAAAAACATACAAACGCATGCCCTAGAAGGGAACAACAAGGGAACTGGAGCAGGCGGGAACTCCCATACGCCATTGTCGGTCCTGAACCAGTGTGTCGGAAAATTAAAAAGGCAATTTTCTAAATGAGACCACTCGCAATATAGGGTTAAACACGGCGCGAGTGAGATAAACCCTGATACGCCGTGATAGATATAAAAGTGATGCCTCTAGAAATATGTCATACACACATGAATGTATTTCGCATTAATTAAACGAAGGTAGGGGACGACGAAAGTTTCGTATAGAGCGTCGTTTTTTGTTTCTTTTCATTTACAGAAGTATTTTGACAGAACATGATCTCTAAAGAACGAGTAGTGCTTGTGTTAATTAATCCCCAACGAAAACGGGGGATGATATAAGTTCGACGTGTCGGTCGTTGTATCTGTTTGTTTGTGACATCATAGCTTCTTAACAAACGGACCGAATTTTATGTTTTTTATTTTGTTTAAATGCTGAAATGTTCGAGATGGTTCTTAACTATAATATTATTAAAAATGTTGTAAACAATTATAGCTCTGTTAAAGCTGAATAAAGATTCCAAAGTACGCGTTCCATTTAGGACAAATATTAGTAACAGGTAAATATTATTTTTGCATCTAAGTTTTTTCTTTGTGTCTAGACAGCAACCCAGAGAATAAAGGCTGTAATTTCTTTACTGTTTATTTTATTACTTCAATTTTGTTTCATCGAAAAGTTGTATAATATTTCATTGCGTAAATATTTAACCTTCGTAATTTTAACGGTGAATATACCGACACAATATTATTATCAAAAGCAACATACATTTACAATTGACAATACATTGACTGGAATTCCATCTAAAGTACTAATCTAATGTCATTATTGCGATATCGACCGTATAGATATGGAAATTATGTGAATTCTCATCCCACACAATGTAAATTAAACGACACTAACAAGTGTAGTATACAATACACAATTTGCACGCGCAAACAGAAAATAAACGGGGTTTTGTTGCGAAAATCATAATAGTTATTACTGGGAAAAGTGTATGTCAGCTAATTCACGTATTAACGCAATTATGATACGCCTGCTATCTAATATTGTAACTGAAAATGGACTGTAACATTTTTTATTAAGGTTTGATTTTGAAAACTCGATCGGCTCGATTCGATTACTACAACATATTATAACACGTTTACAATTATCATAATAAATACTTATTACTATCGGGCGTCGAAAGACAGTTAATAACAAAACCTTATCAGATCAGCTATTACTACAACGTTATGTCGGTGTGGAATTAATTTTCCTCCTCAACAAAATGATGAAACACACTCTAATACGCCAATTAATCACCTAGCTCCTTAGTTATACAAACAATCATTTGATTTACATAAAGAAAGCGTGTAATTCAGTTAAGCTCTGTGGTTAATCACAGATTTAAACTAATCTTCCCGCGGTCATTTGTACCCGTCGTACCAATAATTACCTCCGGAAGAAGCGAACGCGGTGAACGGTTAACTGCGTCTTAAAAAAAAAAGAATAATGAGCACTCTAACCGGATTTCTTAAGGTTAAGAGTTATATTTACGCATTTGTTATGTTTTTAGACACGGTTAATTGGTCATGTTAATTATGCGTGGCCCTACGTGCGGCGTTTGCGCATGAGTTAAGAGAAGCTGTTAAAACGATCACGAAGACTCACATAGGAGAAGGTTCTTCCAGCTCCCTCCGAGGGCTCGGAGACAGCGATGCAGACGAGGCGTTGGATTCACTGGCGGAGCTCGTGGGAGAGGCATTCGCACGTCACCTTCAGACGAGCTCCGACCGAGTAACGAAGAACCTCTATCTCTCGACAACGATCTACGTCTTCCAAATGGCGCACCTCTGACTGTAGCGAAATTCTCTTCACAATTCATGTGGAACGTGTCCATCGGTATACCCTCGGGCTCTTCCCGTCTACTTCGCACTGAGAATGTTCTTCGAAATCCACTCGCTAAGTGGTCAATCGTTTTTCTTTTCGGTTTCGGTATTTCTTCAGAACTTATAACCGTTATGTCGTCCATATCTTGTGCTTGGTACGTTCTTTGAATTCTTTGCTGTTCCAAGCCAGTTAGGTCTTCGATTCCACCGTGTCGATATCTCAACGGTCTTCCACGGTCTATGATACCGAGTTCGTCATAACTCCTGTATGTCGAAGTTCGTCGAGGCGCAGGAGGTCTACCTGATTTGTCTATCGTCATTTTACCGATCTCATGTGTTGTTAGATGCGACCTGACGAAGAAAGTAATGAATTTAGACTTTTTTCTACGGGTCGCTTGCTTGTTGGTATATCCTTCAGATAATCTTGGCTTGCATTGTTTTAACCATTTCAGGTCACGTTTGCTTTTCTCATTTTTATAATATTCCATAAAATCGTGTGAAGATTCGATATCAAAAAATATTTATGTAAATATTGGACAAGATATTCCTCATTCATTTGGACCAGATCACAAAATTCCTTAAGTAGTATCACTTTTGCCATTTAAAGTGGTTACAAGTTACAATGCACTTAGTGTAACGTTAACTTGCGTGTAGGATGGTAGTTTGACATAACAGTGTCGTGACTGGCCTAGCTTTGGAGAAACATCGTAATAAAATTTGTGTTTCATACTAAACGGTGCTGTACAGTAAAGGTTAAAGTGATTTAACCTATCAATCGCATTGTGTCTTGCCTAATCGGTGATTGGATCCGTTGATTGTAACAATATTGTCGATATGAAATCGCACCTGTAATCACATTGGCAATAACAGAACTGTACCTGAATGTCTTGTTCTATTAAATTATTTTTTTATAATCACACGTGAAATTCTACTAGCTAGTTTATTGTTACTAACTTGTTCGAATACTAATAAAATAATTACTATAAATATTTCCATATCTATTGTAAGTGTATATTGAATTGTATATTAGACTACAGATACTTTAAAAATTTACAGATAAGCACTCTTAATGCGGAAGCGAATTCCAAGTTTAACAGTATCAATGACTCTTAGAAA
>DWPA01004020.1:0-13318 GCA_018251375.1 Calpodes ethlius | reverse complement strand
TCTTAAGTACATCATTTATTTCAGAGACATCTAAACGGCCAGCTTTAGCATATTGTAATGTTATTAAAGATTTCATATTACAAAAATCCTTAGACGATCGTAATATTAAAACACGGTCATTACATTTACGTTTCCCTATAATACCTACTTGCTTTCTCCAAAATACGCTAAACAAAACTAACAAAAGGCTTTCGAAATCGATTATCACTCTGTACATTCACACCTGCCAATTAGGGCCAATTACATACGCAAGTATTCAGTACAAAGACTTCATTTGTTAATGAAATTAGTAGAATGAGAGACAGGGAAACGTTAATTGAGTAAACTCGAGCTGAATCCACTTCCTCTGACGCTACGTCGGAAACTTTCACGTAATTGACAATTTTCTTCGACTTGTCGTTATAAAATGCTTCCGGTGATACCCGTCTCGTTATTACTGTGGGTGGTATTACCACGTTCATACTTGAAATACGTAAACTAGATGCCATTTAGATTAAATGCTATGGGGGTTTTTATGTCAAGATGTTCATATGGTATTTTGCATTTAATATCACACCCCGTATTATAAACACTATGCAGTCCTCTTATCGAACATTAACAAACTGATATTCTTATTAACATGTAATACTAACAGGACTACTACAGTCTACTAACTACAATCACTCCTACAGTCCTTTTTAATGTTTGTCACAGAAGTCCATGGGCGGTAGGAGATGGTGACACTGCAAGATCGTTTGTTGTCTTATCCCAAAAACGAGTCAAAAATAAAATGGCCAGCCAATTACGAACATCTATAAATATAAACATAATATTGTTTCCTTAGAAAACTTATAATTAGTCGTCTGTCTGACATTTAACTATATTTACGATTATTTTAAAACCAATATTAATCAAAATACAGATAGTATAGACGTAGGACTTGTTATACATTGTTATTTTAAGAAAAGAGATTAGAAATTAGAGGCGTCACATAAAAAATATCGTGGACAGCTAAACGCAAAATTACGAAGCCCTGCCACAAAAGAAACTCGTTTAATTAAAGTATTATTAAGCGTAGTAATCCTGGTCCAAGCAGAGCCGTAGAGGAAGACCAAGAGGTTTCCAAAGAGAGTGAGGAACTTCATTATCCTGTGTCAACTCTGACAATTCGGATTTCAAAAAAAAGGGTTACCAATATATAAAATAATATTTTTAATAAAGTTATGTTTAAAAACAAAATAATTGACAAAAAAAAATATTATTTAAAAGTATCAAAGAATAAATGAAGGACTTAATATTTTTTAAGGGCGCTACCAGAAAAGTGCATTTATTTTTTTAATTTATCATTTTATATCTATTCTAGAAAAGTGACCCAAAATCACGTTTAATTTTACAGTAGTACCAACAGTTATCTCAAATTAACTTATTAATCGGCTCAGTTCCCATCAGAAAACCCATAACAATACTGTAATCATAACGATACCACTTGTTAATTACCGAGTTCATTAGACCCGCAGTAACTATGGCAACGGGTCTCTTGACAATGGCGTCTAACGGGTTCCTACCACCGCGGTTCTCATGACTGTCGACGGCACCGACATAACTTCATACTTGTTGTTGTATGACGGAAAAAGGACGGAAAAAAGTTATCGTAAGATTTGAACGGAATCTCAAACTATGTTAATTGAATGAACGTGTAATTTTAGTAATTACTACTAGCTGTTACCCGCGGCTTCACTTGTCTGTAAAAAAACACTGTGTTTAATTTGACTGAAACATAATGGATCTTCGCACAGATGTGAGATGGTTAATCGCGGTTAAAAGTAGCCTACACCATAAGGGCGCTCTGGTACGCCATTAAAGAAAGATTAAGAAACTAATAAACACATTTTCGCATTTATATTTATATTTTCAAAAGGAGAGTGAATAGGCGCTTTATAAGTCAGTGCGCACAACATCACAGACTTCATCGCCACTTACCATCAGGTGGGATAGTAGTCAAGCACTGACTTATTTTATGTAAAAGAAAAGTATGTATGTTAGTACATTAACATATCCAATACGAGGTTGCTTCTTCGATGTACATTTTTAAAAATGTGGAACGTAGATCATAGACTTGTCACTTGTTATTTCATAAATGTGAAAGTTTGTGAAGATGATTGGGTGTTTGTAGTTCCATCACGGGCTAACCGTTATACGGAATAAGATGACACCTGGCACACAGCCAGGTCATGTCCAGGAATTGGAAATAAGAAACATTTTATCCCGGTTGTACATTCCCCTGGGATGTTTGTTACTAAATAAGGAATCAATAATTGAACGAATTTGAATAAATCTAGGCATTCAAACAGTCTAATTAAAAGATGAATCGGATTATAATTCTGTAGTTAAATGTAAACAAATAAATCATAAAATTTTATGAGTTTTCTTTTTATGTCAAGGTTCTGTAGACTAATCTACGGCCGGTAAAGTTATTTTATAAAATCCTGACGTCCGCGTCATCTTGATTATAGTTAAAATTGCATCATACGTAATGAGGGTTAATATTAATACTTTTTGACATTTTCTCCAGGAAATTCGTTAATAAACTTCCTGTGATAAATATTAAAAATAAATGGTATGTGGGAATTTGTTATACCGCCATGTTTATAGGGTTATATGTTTATATATCAAATTATTATTTATTATTATTATATTATTTTAATCTTAGAAATAATCACATCATTCATTAGTTTTAGCATTCTCAGTCATATGCAGAGGTTCATTAGACTCATAATCCCATGAACTGATCTGATAGTGCGACACCTGCTGGCTATCTAAGTGGTACATCTTTCTATGTTATTGGTATAAGTCAGCGCGAATGTGAACCTGTTTGTGATGGCTGAAGATAGAATCTAGCCGAATATGAGGTTACGAAATCACTGGTGCCATTAATTTTGAAGTTTGAAGGCAACGTTCGACTCCGTGATTTATACTGGGCGATTAGCTCATCCCTAACATGGTACTGACATCAGCATAGTGCTACGATAGTTTAAAGATTTAAAGTTCAGTTTAATCGTCTTTAACATTTAAATTAGAATTAATAAATATGATTAAATCAAATATTTTGAAGGGAAAGACTACATCAACTACGACTACATCAACCTATAATAAGTAAGGTAAATAAAACGTGATTTTTTTAACCAAAAGTTTATCCTTTTAGGCAATGCAGAAAACATAACTTCCAGTTAAAAAAAAATCATACATAAGAAAACGACGAAAATCTCATCGTGGTTCAAAATTTGGTTAAACGCCATCTATTGACAGATTTCGCAACTATAATATCTTCAAACTGAAAACAAAAAATCCATATGGAGTAAAGCCGTAGTCTTAATAGAAGCACATTTTTTCTTGTTTTAACAGTTTCTAAGTCACAGAGAACACTTCCCTTTTCGCTGAGTTAATGTTCTAGTGTGCACGAGTATCGTATAATTTCACTCCCATCATTAGTATTTCAAAACAAATCAATTTCACAAAAACAAAGTGAAACCATTAATTCACTCCTCACTTCACTTCATCTACTGTCATTAGTGTCATTCTCATTACTAATCAATTAGGATTTGATCGTGAGAATGTTACGTAATATCCGGTTTGAGCAACCTAATAACCGGAAGTGCTGAAGGTAATTTGGTTCTCTGATGCGTAGGGAAATGCGTTTGCATTATGATTTTTGTAGATCGTGCACATAAGTACAGTTGTGGGTTGAAATTATGGCAACATTTATGAGACACAAATTTTAGATCCAGTAACTTTCAAATATGACATATCAAATACTTTTTAATTAATAAAATGTTTTCCTCAATTACGATAACAATATAATATTATGCGCTTTACTCAAAAATAATGTGTATTTCAGCTTATGAGTGTCAATTGAATTATCACCAGTCTCAAAGTAAATACATTTGTAATTAAAATATATCTCGTACCTGTGTGATATAGGTTCAATCTTCTGAACTGTCAGAAAATTTAGGGTAATTATTTTTTTCGCAGAAAACTAATGTTATTACGCATAACATTGTCTGAGCGTGAGTGTGAATAGAAAAGCGATATGTCTAATTCCCTGGATGTGTTTGCCTACTCATCTGAAGAAACGAATTACAGAAACAGCCGTGTCAAAATTGATTGTTGATATTTGATAATTTACTAAGCCAATTCATTATAGATTTTTTGAAATTATTATTTTGCTTAAAATTTCCATATTCTCATGAGTCGTAGAGACTCAAACCCGAAGACAGAGTAATAACAGACGATGTTACAGCAGTGACTTCAAACAACAGTTTTGGTAAAACAAAAACGGTGTGGGAACGATGGTGCATTGTTCAGACGTAGCGAGTAACGGGCCTTGTATTGTGTGGTTTTTGTAATATTAACACTTGTAAATGAGCGGAGTTCGGTGTTCGCTGAGATGATTCTTACCCGGATGACAGCCTGTATAGTCTGTTGGGTTGTCGTGTTTGACAGATACATTATATTTTGGCGCGGAATTTTAAGGTTTAGTCTGTGGTTTGGTACTAAGTATGTAGGTGCTGCAGAATCGAGTTAATTACTATTTCTTTTTCATATGACACATTTTCGATTCAGAAAACATGATCAATAATTCTTCTAACAACTTATCTCTTCTGGTATTAAATTTAAATTATAATATGAAATGTCAGGTATGCAAAATATGAGTTATCTTGTGTACTATTCAGATCCTTAAGAATAAAAGAAAATATTAAGATGCGTTCGTCAATAAACTCGTTACGTGTAATATATCGTCAAATCAAATATTCCAAGTGAGGATAAGTGTGAAAATCCATTAGATAGTTTATAAGGTGCGAATCACGGAGTAACACGAACACATCGGCTATGCGTGATGGCCTGTACCTACTTGAAACGTGATGTCTCGCAAATCGCGAACTATCACGTATCTGTGACGCTGACGTAAAGATTAGAATACCATCTACATAATCTTGTATCTGTGGTTCCCTGGTAGCAAGTTTATTCCGAATTCCACCAGGAAACTTTGTAGTAAGAAATTTTGGTTGTTGCAATCGGTCGTACCAAATGTGTTTATTAGTAAATGCTACAAATATTACCATTGCGCTTACAACAATCTTTATAGCTGCTGACTAGTACGCACGTTATTAATAATTAACACATTGGACATCAAATACTACAATGATCGCAGGCGTGTAGTTGACCAGTAAGTTAAAGATCCCGATTTCAAATTTACAACTAACACTACTGAAGTTTATGAGTGTTTACTTGAAGTTGTAACTAAATCTCCTATAAATTTCAATTCGTTACGCCAAGAAAAAAAGTGAGCCCTCAATCCAGGTACACTCTAATAGTTTGCATTTAAATCTAGAAATAAATTAGTTGATATCATAGTTTTATACATGAGATACTCCAGACCTTAAGTTTTCATATGTTGTAGTTGATACTTATTACAATGAATAACTTTTATATGGCGACGTTGTCACAATGTCTGATCTTAACATTAATGATAGCTCCAAAGTCTTATCTTTTAAGTTGGGAATATTTTACACATTAGATGTAAACTTTCATTGCAACCGATTGAGTAGTTTCAGAGTTTACTACAGACCAACATCGTGACTCAGAATTTAGTATCTTGTAAAACTCTTTCAATATTTATTTCAAGACAATAAATTATAAGTTCGTCACCGTTCACTTCGCTACTAATTTCTCATGCTATTCTTCGTTGTATGGTTATTGTTACACGGCATAAAATAACATGTATTGGGCCACTTGCCCCACATTTCACCAACGAATGTCGTAATAACAGCGAGAATATGGAGTGTAGTGAACGATAATTGTTTAAATTATTTTGCAAGTTAATTCAAGAAACAGCACTAAAGCTATTTTGTTCTAAGCTTTTCGTGAAACAGTTTTTATTGTACCGCCTCAACTTCACACGGATGCAATTAAGATTAAAAAATACAGTCGTGTGTCATTTAGTAATAACGTAGCATTTAACTGTTGAAAGAAATTTTAAAATTGGGTGAGTAGTTTAAATGATTATCTCGTACATAGGAACTCACAAACGATACCTTTTTATAATTTAAATAGATATAAATGTATAACGAATTGTATACATTTAGACCAATCCGTACTTGGCAAGTGTGCTGGACCATGGCTTGTACCTCTCAAATTCTGAGAGATCAAGTCTTCTACCAGCAGGACAGATATGGGTTGGGATGACGATGAATAAATGAATATATTTAAATGTGTTATTATAGACGAATTAAATGATGAATACCTCTGCCGTTTAGTATCTCACGCGGGCAGGAGTTGTATGGTTGACCGATGGTGGGAAAATTACATTATCATTTCAATGATTCCTTAATCTGTCTCTCCGGGTTAAAAAAATATAAGATTGCATTAAATTTTATATATGTTTAATGAAACCAAAATCCAAATATTTTGTATCGTTACCCTCCTGCAAATTCTTCAGGCGTTGGCATGTGCGCCCGCACTCTGCTGCACCGGTCTTGGTCAATGCTCAGACTTTTCCTTTTACATGCGATATCCTTCTCCAATTCGCCTCTATACTTCATCAATTCCGACCTCGTTGTTTCAGCTTCCCTCAACTTACCCGACAAGGCCACAGCGGTTTCCTTAATGAACTTCGACTCCCCTATTAGAGCGTATTGGGCATCATCCCTGCAATTCTCTACCCCAGGTCGCTCGTAATTTCTCGCATGAAGCCGCGTCATCACCAACTTCTGTCTCTCATCGATTTTCCTCAGAGACTCTTTCAGGTAATCAATCAAATTTTCAATGTCAGCCGTCTTTTGTAAATTTTCTTTCAAATTCTCTTCCAATTTTGCACATACCTCCTCAGTAGCAGCAACCGTTTCAGCCAGCGCAGCATTGGTCCTATCAGCTTGTAGCTTCATGTCTCGGCTGCCATTCACAATATTAGTCATTAGATCTCCTCGTAACTCGACAGACTTCTTTCTCACCTCCTCGCAGTTTCTTATGCTTTCAGAACAGAAATGCTTCCAGTATTCTAAAGTTGTGGCGTTTTCAGGCCACCGAGCTACACCAGGGTGAGACATAATTAAATTTGATTTTGGAGTCATACTAAGGTTGCGCTTATCCAGCTTTGATGATGCCATTTTATCACTCCAATCGAATTCCATGCTGACCTTTGCCGCTTTATTCATTGCCATTTGCTCCTCAACCTTGGCTAACGTGGCCAGGAAAACCCTTCTTATTTCTCCAACGATCGCTACCTCTTTTACTAATTCTTGCTCAGCATCGTCTCTTACCAAATCAGGTTCGTATCGGTTTGTGCGCAACTCTAAACATTCTCTAGAAATAGCTTCCGGCATCATCAATATGCGGCAAGCTCCTTTTAACTTCGCGCGGTCTTGATCCAACGTGTCTATTTCTTCAGTGATAGCATGTAGTGTTTTTTCAACTTCTTGTTTCCAGTAAGATAAATCTTGAATTCTTTTATCGAGGTTCTTGTTTGTATCAGCTAATTTAGAATCCATATTTTTAAAAGCATCATCAATATCTTGTTTTATTTGTGCTTCTAAAGCTATCGCCTTATCCGTTGCTCGCGGAGTTAACGTGAACTCGTTGTTCTTTCTCCATTCGCCGGTGGAGTATCGGGTCATGGAATATTTATCGACAACAGGTCGAACTCCGGTGGTTCCTGCCTGAGGAGTCCAGTCGAGATGTCCGGATGCCCAAGGCCCTATTGGACCCATGCCAAGAATATCACCACTTGTAGTATCAGTTGGCTGTGGAAGATATCTCGGGGGAGCACCTGGAGGATACACCTTGGGCTCCGGTGGTTTGATAACGCCAGGTACGTAGGGAGCTGCGAAAGGATTCTCATTGACCCGGGTCTCCCCAGCCTCCGGATAAGTCTTCGCGTCATCTTGCTTTACGGTGGTCGGGCAAATATGTGGACACGTAAATTTACTCGAATCTGCAGCCATTTTAACTAAATTTTGATTTATCGATGCAATGGAATTTCAAACATATTAAAAATAAAACTAAAAGCTAATGAAGGCGAAGTAAGAAATGAAATGTCAATGTCATGCGTGACTGATCCCATTACATGTATTAACGCGTTATGGTAAAGGCCAGTATTATACTTTTATGCATAATTCATTTAAATGTTTACACTATGTATTCATTAAGCGTCAACCATATTAATTACTTCTTCTTTACACTCGCGATTTTTATTGCAAGTTTTATAGCATATAACATTTAAAGTCCTGTATAAAAATATCATATTGATTTACTGATTAACTGATGGATCGGAACATATCTTAAAAAAAAAAATACCAATGCCAAAAAAATTAAAATTTGTGTTTTTTTTATAACCGTCGCTCAAGAAATTATTTTATTTATATTGGGGTATCATTACTGAACTTTCCAATATTTTAGGCACCATTTTAGTAGAAAAAGAAATAACGGAAATTTGGCAAAAACAAATCTTGGATAAATCAAAATATAAAATTCTAAATATAAAATCAGGTTTAATTTTCATTTTAAACATTTATTATAAATGAAATACACATAAAACGTTAAGAATATATCTTAAAACAGACACCTGATGGCATGACGCCGTCATTGCTTCCCATGACTGAACGAAAGGTCACTCACTCACTTGACGCATACCTGTGGTTCACAGTTCACACGCGGTATAACGTATCAGTAATTCAACTCTGTTCACAATCCTCTTCAAATCGTGGAGTTTCCTTCAACGATTCCCCCGTATTCACACACGATACTATGAGGTCTCACAGTGCAATAAAAAAAGAGGATGATAAAAAAATGTAGAAGATAAAAAAAGCTAAATATTACTTCGAATCTATATTTAATTTAAAAACATGACAAATGTTCGTCATAAGAACTTTAAAGACTCATACATACTTTCTGGTATTTACCCCGGACATGAGAATTCTGTCATTCTATTGATCCGAGGGCGAATTCGATAAGCCATATCCTGAGAATAAAGTCAGACATTTGATTGTCAAATCTACAGTTTGAACGGTACTGTTGATTATAATGATTATAATCAACAGTACCACATAAAATCCTTAGATGAGCTTCATTAACGTTATATTTTATATTCGATTGGCTTGCTAATATATTCCTTCAATCATTCATTTGTCGAGTACTAGAGGTTAAGGATATCTAGAGAATAGTCAGTTGACTCAGTCCTAAGAAGAACAGTAATAATATTAACATTACAACAAGTTACGAATAATACTTATATTTCACATGTTTCATAGATGATTCCTATATGCATTAGCATTAATTTATTTGTAAATAAAAGTGAAAGGAAATACATATCATAATAACTAAGTAATGGCTAATAACGCTACACTATCATACACTATGATTCCGTGTCAATATACAGAGACAAGAACACACATCCAGACCGAAAGCTTAAATTTAAGCTCATCATTTAAATGTCTACCTCGCTAGGAATTTAACCCAAGATCCTTTGAATGGCTGTCCGGTATGGTAAGTATATTTTTAAAACTTTAGAAAGTAAGATCCTTTAACGGCAACATTTAATGGCAAATTCTCTGAAATGATGACTTGTGACTTAAACTAAAGGATTAACTCAGACTCATGAATGCATGCTAATATGCTACATCCATATAAATATACCTGTTACTAAGTACTTAATAATACGTCTGCAATAATACCAAGTATTAAGACAAGTAATTTGTATCTCTCGCTACTTTTACGGAGCTTTTCCATCCAATCAAAATGTCATTTTGACATTCAATTTACACGTCTTACGCAACAACGCGAAGACGACACAATTATCTACGATCGTCTGAGGATAAAGAGTGAAAGGCCTCTGACATGGAAACTATTTTATAGTAAAACCTTTACTTTGACGAGATTTCTCTGGTTATGATATGTTGCGATCGGTATAACGGATATTAGTCATTAGTTTTGTAGGTATAGTGAGCCAGTTTCGGGCTAAGCTGACTTGCTATAGCTTAGAAAGTTAGACAGATTGTTATTAATAGGAAATATGAAAGGACTAGTGATTTTAAAGTATGACCGACTAGGGTAAGGTTAGCAATCATATTTTCTGTGTAGCAACTTCAAACCTTAGCACAACTAACGATATTATGATATGCTGGTGTCTATGACAGACTTCGCAGAACGAATTCTACTCAATCATAGTTATATGTTCTATTCTATTTATTATACCTGTAATTTAGATATTCTAAATTGTTACGTCTAGTATTTCTTAATTACTTCTTTACATGAAGGGTTTTGCTTGGAACAAAACATAAATAACCACAAAAATTGGCCTACTATATAATGACGACGACAAACACAAAAATTATTTTGACAATAATCCAAATAATATCAAAATTTATAAGTAGTGGTATAGAATATAGATATAATTTCATGACTCAATGACCGGCCAATTCAGATGCCGAAGGATAGTGGGAACGAACCATTCCGCATCTCTCCCTATCAATGTTCAATGTCTTTCTCTTGGAAGCGATGTCTCTCTCCAACTCAATTCTCTTTTTCAACAAATCTTCTCTTACTCTTTCAGCATTTCTTAATTGTCCTAGCAAAGATGTGACCGTCTCGTGTATTTTTTTGACTTCTTCCATCAATCCTAGGTGAGGTTGATCTCGGACACTCTCACCGTGAGGTCTTCCAATATTCCTATTATCTAGTCTGGTTTGCGCAAGTTTCATAGCAGCGTCCATTTTTCGAATAGAATCTTTAAGATTATCAATAAGATTCTCCATATCGGCTATTCGTTGTAGCGTAGTTCTCAGGGTCTCTTCTAATTTCGTACATAGCTCCTGCGTTATAGCTACAGTCTCAGCTAACGCTATATCCGTGCGATCTGCTTGGTTTCTAAGTTTTCTGCCTCCATTTACAAGTATTGCATTGAGACTACCACGTAAGTCGGCAGATTTTTGTCTTGCCGCTTCACAATTTTGAACATTTTCTCTACAGAAAAACTCCCAATATTCTATAGGAGCAGAATATTCGCCAAATCTTGTCGATCCAGGTCTAAACAAAATCAAATTTGACTTGGTATCGAGGCTCAAATTTGTGGCTTCAGTGTTATAGGCCATAGTTTTGTCACACCAGTCATACTCAATCCTATGTTTTGCTGCCTTGTTTATGGCCATTTGTTCCTCGATTTCATTTAGAGTATTCTTCAAAGTAGCTCTTACTTCATTAACAAGATTCATTTCTTTGATAAGTTCTTGTTCAGCGAGATCAGCGACTAAGTCGGGCTCAAATCTATTCGATCGAAGCTCTAAACATTCTTTGGATATCGACTCGGGTAACATTAGAACTCTAGAGGCACCTTTCAAACGCTGCCGTTCAATTTCAAGATGCTCAACTTCTTCTGTTATTGCTTTACATGCTCTTTCAACTTCTACTTTCCATCGGAAAATATCCCTCGCTTTTTGCTTCAATCTTTTACAGTTTTCACTTTGCTGCTTGTCAATGTTACCGAAAGCCTGCATAATTGACGTTTTAGCATTGTAATCAACTATATTCGATTCATTAATTACTTCAGGATCCAAAACCTTCTCATTATGTTTCCGCCATTCACTAAGGGAGTATCTGCTGATGGAATATTTATTGACTCCAGGCCTAGTACCAGTCATACCACCAAGTGGAGTCCAGTCTACTTTACCATCAGGTCCAGGTTTCAAATTTGGGAGATATTCTTCACCAGATGCTGGAGGTCTTGATATTTCAAGTTGTTCTTTAGGCATTTCATTGGCACTCGGTGGCTCCTTGGAGACATTTTTTAAGTCTTGCGCAGTTTCAATTTCTTCCTTAGCTTTTTCTGGACTTTTCTCCGCTTTCTTAAAAGCTCCAATATCGGTACAAACTTTAGGACACTTATCGTCTTCGGGAAATGTTGTAAGTTCTGCCATAATATCAAATTAATAAACTAAAACTTAAAAATTAAAAATTAAACGTAAATTTCAAAATTGTAATTAACTGTACGGGTAATGACAATATCTGTCAGATTTTTTTTATTGACAATAAATGAGGAGTTTTTTCAGATTGCGTAAAAACTTATTACTGAGTACTAAGGTTTAAATATTATGTTTCATGATCACTATTAACTACAAGGAGATATAGTGCAAAATGAACCTTTTCTTTCCGTATCGCCTCGGCGAAATCATTTCCTGCCGTCTGCGGTGGCACTTGTGGCGCAAATTGCCATAAATCAGTGTCAAACGTTCATTATGGATCTGGCTCGCATTGCGGCCCATAATATTTTAGTCATTTTCTTATAAATACGTTGACCTGCTTGTACTTCAAAATAACTGGTTACAGCTATGTTTTTCTGTGGAACGTTTATTTTTAATATAGCATATTGATGAACACCTACTTTAGACGGAAGTGTTGGGAGGCTTGGCCACGTATTTACAAACAATACTATGAGATTTCACAGTGACATAAAAAGCGATTGATTGTTTTTTTATATTCGTCTACTTCACTCTAATTTCGCATTATTCCACTTTCTTCTTGAGCTATTCCTCGAATACACCTTTGGTGTTAAGAAGGAACCCAAATAAACCTGGGCAGTGATTACTAACCTGCAGGATGACCAATTTAGTCATTTATTGATACCAAAACAATATCTGAAATGTTGTATTGTATGGCTGCTAAAAGTTTTAAGTGTCATTGTCTCACGGAGTGTAATCTTTCATCGAGAGATAACCTGATACTCTAAAAAAATATTGAATCCTCTAATTTGACTTCATAATTTATTAAGTTGGATTCCATTATTTAGTAGACGCCATTGAGTTGGTGATACCGGTGATTTATATATGTCTTAAATTATATAAACAAAAATCTCCAAATTTGAAAATCGATTGCCACAGATTAATACATAAAAAGAGACACCAGCGTAAGAGATCTGTATCTTACTGAACGAAATCGTATAGAAATTGATTTGTAGTTGAGGATTATTACAAAAAGTAGCACGGGAGTTGGACTGGTGGAGTTGGTTCATAATTCATAATCGCTGTTCAATGTACCGTCTAATTTGACTTGCGATTACGACAGCACCGAAACAAAACAATTAAAACACCTGTCAGTAGTAATGGGAGTGAGTGGTTAACGGCTTAACGCAACTTTAGATACTGACGGCTGTAACTCGATCGAATTGAAAATTTGCCGTATTATTTATGTTACTACATCCCTTTTGTAATGTTAGCAAATGGTTTTGTAGGTATATGTTTGAAAACTTACATACAGATTTCTTTTTTTATTAATTCCAAATAAAAAGTTGTAGTTT